>CP092886.1:163972918-164214640 GCA_030710605.1 Cordylochernes scorpioides | reverse complement strand
GATCTTCTCGCATACCTGTGTAATCCAGTCCGTTCCCATCAAAGCTGAAATAAAAAATAATAGTTTTGTCATAACTTTTCTTGTTTTTTGTTTACGTCTTTATTCTTTTTGTTATTGTACTTTTTGTGCGTACTCGTTTTGATATGTAAAGATACTTTTTACTTTTTTTTGTGTGTGTAAACCCACAAAGATTAACTTTTGTTATTGTGATCAATTTTTAATATATTTTCAGACCACATTGAAATTTACATTTTTATTCACGTACTCAACAAATTTAACAACGTGAGTTTGCATAATATCAAACTTCTAGAAGGCCTTGATGGTCTGGAATAGACTATCGAATAGAATGAAGTAAATGATTAGCAATTTTTATTGTGTGTTTTATTAAAAATGTTGCCTCTTCTCTCAATATACGATGATCGTCCTACTTTTATTTTGATTCATATTAATTTAATTGATCAATGGCGGAAGCTAAAAATGTATTATCTCCTTTTTAGCATATTTTTCAATAAAAGTTTTTAAAAAACTATTTTTTATTAATTATTTAGCTAAGAGATTGTTTTATATAAATAATAAATAAAATGGCTTCTGATGATGAGCTTCGAGTTTTATTTTATTTTCATCTCAGGCTTTCGAGTATTTCACAAATACTTCTACAGGAGTATATGTGATAAAATAAATCTTTAACTCAAATCTTATATTGTTTACATGTTTTTAATTTGTACATAGTAAATATTTAGATTATAGTAGCTATTTAGTATTCATATATTTTGGGGTAATATAATTAATTACAATAAAACCTAGGCTCCGAGGATGAGATTCCTATTTTTTATTAAATACTTCTCAAGCTTTCGGGTAGTGCTAACCCTTCTACAGGAGCAAATAAACGAAATAAATCTAAAAAGATAGATGGAAATTTTGCCGGGAGGATATTGATCTAAAGAGACAAAGGTCGCCTCTCCCGTCAAAATAGATGTCAAAACTAGACACCATCTATTCACCGTCGCCGCAAACTAGCGGCCTCGGGTCGGTGACAAAGCCACAACACCAACTTTGGCAAACTGAAAAGCGTCCACCTAGAGACCATGGTTTCGGGCTAATGGCCCTCGTCAGCCTAGGGCGGACTTTATTCCATGAGATCCACACGGGATCTAATGGAATCTTGACAATCTGCCAAAGAGGTGTCTAGCTGGAAAAGTGGCTGGGCCAAATCTATGGCTAAAATATAGATGGAAATAGTAGCCGGGAGGATATTGATCTAAAGAGACAAAGGTCGCCTCTCCCGTCAAAAGCCCGAAACCATGGTCTCTAGGTGGACGCTTTTCAGTTTTCCAAAGCTGGTGTTGTGGCTTTGTCACCGACCCGAGGCCGCTAGTTTGCGGCGAAGGTCAATAGATGGCGTCTAGTTTTGACGTCTATTTTGACGGGAGAGGCGACCTTTGTCTCTTTAAATATAAAAATGTTTAACTATTATTTATATCTTATAAATTATTTGCTCCTGTAGAAGGGTTAGCACTACACGAAAGCTTGAGAAGTATTTAATAAAAAATAGGAAACTCATCCTCGGAACCTGCGTTTTATTGTAATTTAAATTTCAGAGGATTCAATTAGTATTGAGTTTTTATTTTATATAAAAATTCACCCAAATAAAATTCTATGTAATTTACACACGCACACACAAATTAGGATTTATTTATTACCAGATGCAATTAAGACACACTATATCCGATCTGGATAATTGCGCGTGAAACTATTTACAATAATTCATATTGTAGTAGAATAGGTAACAGAATTGTCAAAAAGAAAATAAAGAGTTAAGAAAAAGAGCATTGAATAAGAATAGTAATAACATAAAAGACTACTATTTATCGATGTTTGTTTTGTAAAATAAAGAATTCTATATATTGAGGCTATATATAAATCTACTATAAACGTATGGAATTCCTATGTGTCTCTATTAATGCTATTGTTTTATGGATTTAATATGGATTCGAAATTAATCGTTTGTGTTTATGTTTGTGTAAAATGTTTTTGGTTCTTTTAAATTAAATATGTGGCCTGTGTTTTCTATCTGTTGGAAAGGGGGGTCGGTTTTCGATCGCTATGACCTGGGATCCAATCCCGCATTGGGAACTTTTTTTTTATTTAAAAGAAAAAATGTTCCAATGGCCCCCGATTCTTGTAAAATTCCAACCCCACCAGCGAGTGAAAATAACCAAACGGGGCTCTGGCACATTTGTAAGTGCAAAGTCGAACTGCTTTTCACATGTGTAGCCATGTGGTGCACTTACAGTAAAGCAGTCGCCAACTTCTATCCACCATGATTAGCATGGCCTGTACCACGTGTGTGTTTATTGTTTATGTTTGTGTAAAATGTTTTGGTTCTTTCAAATTAAATATGTGATCTGTGTTTTCTATATGTTGGTAAGGGGGTCTGTGGAAGAGTGGTCTAAACCGTTGGTTTTCGACCGCTACGACTCGGGATCGAATCCCGCATTGTGCTTCTTTTTTTTCTGATAAAAAAAAAATGCTCCAATGGCTCACGTTTCTTGCAAAAGTCCAACCCCACCAGCGAGTGAAAATAACCAAACGGGGCTCTGGCACATTTGTAAGTGCAAAGTCGAACTGCTTTTCACATGTGTAGCCATGGGGTGCACTTACAGTATAGAAGTCGCCAACTTCTATCCACCATGATTAGCATGGCCTGTACCACGTGTACTAGGGATAAGCAAAAAAAATGTGTTGGAATATGAGGGATTTTATGTCTTTATATTTTATATATCTATTGCGTCCTTCTATTCTGTCTTTTATATTGTATACCAGTTTCACACTTATATATACATTGTATAACCAAAACTTGGTAAAATAAATGATATTTTGATCCAATACATGCCTTTTTAATTAAATTAAATATATTGTATATTAAAATTATTTAATGTATTTTTAATTTTTATTGTGTATTAAATCAGCTAACAAAAATATTTATAATTTGAACTTATCTTAATGGTATATATTTCTCAATGGTTACATTCAAAATTGAATTGGACCAACTAAGCGAGGAAGACCAACGAACGTTCAGTCCACATTCTCCTTCAATAATAAATGGATTTTTAAGAACAAGAATGGAAGATATGTTTTCTAATACAAGTGATCACTTTCGTCTCTTTTTCCCTTTGGGCATTCCAAAATATTTCCGCCCTGACTTTTACAATGTGCAATTCGTTACTGGTCATGGAAATTTCGGAGATTTTCTGTTTCGAATAGGAGCTATAGACGATCCGGGATGTTTATGTGGAAAGAGAAAGCAGGATTCCAGTCATCTGCTTCTTGAGTGCCAAATCTTCCAGAACTACAGAAACCGGGAAAACATCGAATACAAGGATCTTTTTATGTTTGTAAATAGTAAGGACTCGTATTTTAAATTTAGAAAATTCTGTAAGTATATCTATGATTTTCTCTCTTGGTTAAAAAAACCTTAATTATTACCTATTTGTATATTTTTGGTTTGTTTATTTTGTTGGTTGTGATGTAAAATCAAGAATGATTTTAATGTCCTCTTTCTTATCTTTTCAAATCTTGTAATTATTTAATTTTTTTTTTTGTAATATAGTATCTGAATTTAGTGTTGTTATTGACGCAAGCATCCCTTGTAGGGATATCGCGTCTGATTTGATAAATAAATAAATAAATTCAAGGGAATAAATGACTTGGCTATTATAAATTGAAGGGTTAGAATTATTATTTTTGGTTTTGGTGTTTAATTGAACCGATGGTCGGAGTATTTTCATAGTATGCTCTATTTCCGCGTTTTCTCAATTCTCTAATTATTTTAACACTATTAGGAAAGTATGATATGGCACATGTTGACCTGTATACTTGGCTGTTGTTAATTGTAGAAGGGCTATATAAATGTCTTAATATGATTTTTTGGATATCCTGCTCTGGTAAGGTGCTCTGGTTTATGTCTCTATTGTTTTGAATGTGTGATTGGAGAAATGTGTGTAAATCCTTTTTGTTAGTGTATATTTAATGAAACAGGGGACAGTATGAAGAGTAGTGTTTATAATTCGGTTGAAATTTAGGCTTGATATAAACTGTGGAGTTGTATTGTTGGTTTTAAAATTACAAATATATTCTCACAATGAGTATCTTTTTTATTTAAAAAACGCTAGCTTTCAAGCGTTAATCGCTCTTCAACGGGCTTACTATAATACCGACTTTATCCCACCAGGTGGTATCTTTCTGTTTATGCTGTTATATTCATTAGAAATTCGTTTCCAATGAATATAACAGCATAAACAGGAAAATATATTTACCATCACAATACCGATATCTCAGAAGAAATCAATAGATCAATTTTATAGGTTCTGGATGCCCTAAAAATTAAAATAGACATATTCCATAAAATAGTTAAATTACAAACCAATTTAAAATTTTCAGTTATAAATATCCACGCTGCGCGCGTTTGTTTTTGTAAATATTTCTGGTGGGATAAAGTCGATATTATAGTAAGCCCGTTGAAGAGCGATTAAGCTTGAAAGCTAGCGTTTTTTAAATAAAAAAGATACTCATTGTGAGAATATATTTGTAATTTTAATACTTTTTCACAATTTTATCATGAATATTGTTGGTTTTGTTTAGTTATGAGTATATCTAAGGAAGGAAAGATGTTGTTGATTCCTTTTTTTTTCTAGGGAAAAATCTATTTCTTTGTATAGACCTTTTAATTTTGTATAAATATTGCTGATCGTGTATGTGTCTGTTAGATATATGCAAAATATATCATCTATGTATCTTCGCCCTATTTGGATTTATGTTGGAAAATGGCTGATAATCTTCTGGTCTATGTGTCTCATGAATATTTCTTCTAATGGTGAGATGATAGGGGCTTCCCATGGGGGAGCATTTGGTTCGTTTATAATATTAATTATCAAAATGAAATATATTAATTTGTAAAAATAATTAATTATTTTGGTGGATATGTTTTAGCGGTTGTGTTATGGTATTAAAAATGTTTCGTGCATGCTATTATTAACGGGTGTGGTTAACTAGGGTATAGATTTACAACGTCAACGATGACATAGTATGCTTATGTTTGTAAGAAGCATATTTCATTTATAAATTTGGGGGTTGTAGTTATGGTTGTGTCGCATGGATTATCTTCAAGTATAGGGATGATGAAACTAGCTATGAATTTGTCTGAGGGGGCTGCTGGAGATAAGTGGTATTCAACTATGGGTCGTAATGGATTACCTTTTTTATGCAACTTGATGAGTCCATATACTGTATGTATGTTTCAGTATTCATATTGGATAGGAAAGTCTTGAGTTCTTCTCTTGTAATAGTATTATTTATATGTGGTTTCTTAATTATTTTTATATTGGTTGTAGATTTCTCTTTTATCTGTTTCGGATGTACTGGTTCAAAAGTGTTTTGAACATAAGAAATATATTCATTTTGCTGAAATATTCTACGATGTTAATGATTGCTGTTTCAGATCCCTTGTCTGAGCGGGGTATTATAATTTCACTTCTATTTTTTAATAATTTGCTTATTATTGGATTTTTGGGGTTTAAAAAATTTAGGAAGATTTTAGTTTTCACTCAAAGAGGTTGAAACTAAATTTCATTTTTTCCTTGATTATTTAATCCATTGATATATATAATCCATTAATATATATATATATATAAGCTACTTCAACTCCTAAGGGATTGTTTGCTAATGTACACGCGTACACGCATAGCGTACGTATTGTAAACTTAAACGTATTTCTTTGCTATAAACCTATTAAAACGCTATTTTCGCTTGAAATATTTCAGTTTTAAATGAAAACGAAACTCATTAGCAAAACAAAATTTTTAATAAATTTTCTGACTGATCTAAAACTTTAAACCATTCAATTGTTCGTGCAAAGAAACACTCCTGTCCAAGTTGACGTTAGCAATTTTGAAAGAATAAATTTATGCTTTGTTAATGGAAATAATTAAAAATTATAAGATAAATAGCAGCGGAAGGATGATATTGGATAAAAACAGTTCTTTTTTTTTTAATCGTTACTGCGCAGGACATACAGCCTTTTATAATTGAGTGTACTACGTTATATCAGAGCTTTTTTTGCATAATTAGGAATGTTCATCTTATTATATAAATGCAAATAAACATTTTTCTCTCTCTAGAGTATAATATAAATAAAGGTCGCATCTTTTTTCAAAATAGACCCAAAAAAAAAAATAATAATAAAAGGCGCTATGGGAGAGACGATCTTTATTTTTATAAATAGATATCTTCCCGGCAAAATTTTCACCTTTATTTTGGCCATAGCATTGGCCTAGTCATTTTACCAGCTAAACACCGCTTTGAAAAATTCTAAAGATATAATTTGATTCTTTTTTATCCTAAGGTGGGAATATCAAGCCTCCAGGGATAGGATTCCTTTTAATCTTATAATATCAAATCCCACCCTAGACTGACGAGGGCAATTAGTCCGAAACCATGATCTTCAGGAGGTTGCTTCTCAATTTACCAAAGCTGATGTTGAGACTTTGTCACCGACTCTAATCTGCTAGTATGCAGAAACGGCCAATAGATGGCTCCTAGTATTGGCGTCTAGTTTGACGGGAGAGGCGACCTTTATTTTTATAAATAAATATCTCCCCCTCCCCCGGCAAAATTTCCACCTATCCTCCGAGAAGAGCTAGAAATTTGGTCGGATTTTCTAAAAATATGTTTGAGATGGTGAAGTAGCAGGCCCGATTTCCAGGCTAGAGCAATACATAAAGTTGCGGAAGGATGGCATTCATGTGGCAAAAGTGGCACATCTCCCTTTAAATATGCATTGTTCTAATGCATTTTTATGGGAGACGTGCCTCTTTTGCTACATGGAGGATGCTCACGAAACTTTATGTTGTCAGCTGGCTGATCACGGGACTTATTATTTTGATGTCCTGATAGGTATCACATGTTTCACATTAATAATTAATTTTATTTATAAATACCTTTTTTTTCACACAAAACTGTAATAGAAAGACAAGAATAGGGCAATGTATTTTTGCGCTGATATAGATGGAGGGGGAGGTTCCAAAAATATAAAGATTCACTCTCTCAAGGTAATGGCGGATGATATTTTTGTGATGAATTAGGGAAATAAATAAAAAAAATACTGTCACGATGTCATGTGAGGTTGACGTCATGCCGACTACTGTGTCTACATGGTCGTGCTGTAAATGAAACCAGGGCGAGTCGTCATGAAAGGATTATATTTATTTCAACAAATTATCTATATAAAAAACTTTTAGCTAATTTTGAAGCATTCTGATTATGAACCAGACGGACGGGCCTTGGAGACTGATTGCGTAGCAATATTGGCTGTCCAAACTGGTGTCAAAACATGAGGTCAGCATTATTATTCACAGGACCGAGTCACCCCACCGCCTCTCTCGACATGATGGAAGTTCCAGAACATTCATACTACATATTTGTCATACTACGCATTTCTCAATAGAATTAAGGTTCGTCAACTTTGGGATATGCGAAGATTGAAGTATTATATATTGCATAGCTCTACTATGTGAGCAGCTAAATATTCTTTCGATTTAACAATGGCATGAATACCAATTAACATATCATATATTGTTACCTAAAGCTTCAGGCCAATTGCTTAGTGGTGAAATATCATATTTTTGGACATTTAATGTTACGCTATAAGCGGCTAAATGATGGCCTTTCGTTTTCTAAATTTCTTAACATTGCTTTATTATTATTATTATTTTGTAATTTTTATGTAATTGGGTGCATTTTTTAGCTGAATACATGTGTAGATATATATATATATGCAATGCTAATATTATTAAAATTACAAATATATTCTCACAATGAGTATCTTTTTTATTTAAAAAACGCTAGCTTTCAAGCGTTAATCGCTCTTCAACGGGCTTACTATAATATCGACTTTATCCCACCAGAAATATTTACAAAAACAAACGCGCGCAGTGTAGATATATATTTATAACTGAAAATTTTAAATTGGTTTTTAATTTAACTATTTTATGGAATATGTCTATTTTAATTTTTAGGGCATCCAGAACCTATAAAATTGATCTATTGATTTCTTCTGAGATATCGGTATTGTGATGGTAAATCTATTTTTCTGTTTATGCTAGATTTACCATCACAATACCGATATCTCAGAAGAAATCAATAGATCAATTTTATAGGTTCTGGATGCCCAAAAATTAAAATAGACATATTCCATAAAATAGTTAAATTACAAACCAATTAAAAATTTTCAGTTATAAATATATCCACGCTGCGCGCGTTTGTTTTTGTAAGTATTTCTGGTGGGATAAAGTCGGTATTATAGTAAGCCCGTTGAAGAGCGATTAACGCTTGAAAGCTAGCGTTTTTTAAATAAAAAAGATACTCATTGTGAGAATATATTTGTAATTTTAATAATTTTTTTCACAATTTTATCATGAATATTGTTGGTTTGTTTAGTTATGAGTATATCTAAGGAAGGAAAGATGTTGTTGATTCCTTTTTTTCTAGGGTAAAATCTATTTCTTTGTATAAACCTTTTAATTTTGTATAAATATTGCTGATCGTGTATGTGTCTGTTTGATATATGCAAAATATATCATCTATGTATCTTCGCCATATTTGTATTTCTGTTGGAAAGTGGCTGATAATATTCTGGTCTATGTGTCTCATGAATATTTCTTCTAATGGTGAGATGATAGGGGGCTTCCCATGGGGGAGCTTTTGGTTCGTCTATAATATTAATTATCGCGAAATATATTAATTTGTAAAAATAATTAATTATTTTGGTGGATATGTTTTAGCGGTTGTGCTATGGTATTAAAAATGTTTCGTGCATGCTATTATTAACGGGTGTGGTTAACTAGGGTATAGATTTACAACATCAACGATGCCATAGTATGCTTATGTTTGTAAGAAGCATCCAATATTTCATTTATAAATTTGGGGGTGGCAGTTATGGTTGTGTCGCATGGATTATCTTCAAGTATAGGGATGATGAAACTAGTTAGGAATTTGGCTAAGGGGGCTGCTGGAGATAAGTGGTTTTCAACTATGGGTCGTAATGGATTACCTTTTTTATGTATCTTGGTGAGTTCATATACTGTAGGTATGTTTCAGTATTCATATTGGATAGGAAAGTCTTGAGTTCTCCTCTTGTAATAGTATTATTTATATGTGGTTTCTTAATTATTTTTATATTGGTTGTAGATTTCTCTTTTATCTGTTTCGGATGTACTGGTTCAAAAGTGTTTTGAACATAAGAAATATATTCATTTTGCTGAGATATTCTGCGATTATAATGATTGCTGTTTCAGATCCATTGTCTGAGCGGGGTATTATAATTTCACTTCTATTTTTTAATAATTTGCTTATTATTTGATTTTTGGGGGTTAATTTTGGAAAATTTTAGTTTTCACTCAAAGAGGTTGAAACTACATTTCATTTTTTTTTCTTGATTATTTAATCCATTGATATATATATATAAGCTACTTCAACTCCTAAGGGATTGTTTGCTAATGTACACGCATCGCGTACGTATTGTAAACTTAAACTTATTTCTTTGCTATGAACCTATTAAAGCGCTATTTTCGCTTGAAATATTGCAGTTTTAAATGAAAAAGAAACTCATTAGCAAAACAAAAATATAAATAAATTTTCTGACTGATCTAAAACTTTAAACCATTCAATTGTTCGTGCAAAGAAACACTCCTGTCCAAGTTGACGTTAGCAATTTTGAAAGAATAAATTTATGCTTTGTTAATGGAAATAATTAAAAATTATAAGATAAATAGCAGCGGAAGGATGATATTGGATAAAAACAGTTCTTTTTTTTTATCATTACTGCGCAGGACATACAGCCTTTTATAATTGAGTGTACTACGTTATATCAGAGCTTTTTTCGCATAATTAGGAATGTTCATCTTATTATATAAATGCAAATAAACATTTTTCTCTCTGGAGTATAATATAAATAAAGGTCGCATCTTTTTTCAAAATAGACGCAAAAAATAAATAAATAAAAGGCGCTATGGGAGAGACGATCTTTATTTTTATAAATGGATATCTTCCCGGCAAATTTTTCACCTTTATTTTGGCCATAGCATTGGCCTAGTCATTTTGCCAGCTAAACACCGCTTTGAAAAATTCTAAAGATATAATTTGATCCTTTTTTGATCTTAAGGTGGGAATATCAAGCCTCCAGGGATAGGATTCCTTTTAATCTTATAATATCAAATCCCACCCTAGACTGACGAGGGCAATTAGTCCGAAACCATGATCTTCAGGAGGTTGCTTCTCAATTTACCAAAGCTGATGTTGAGACTTTGTCACCGACTCTAATCTGCTAGTGTGCAGAAACGGCCAATAGATGGCGACTAGTATTGGCGTCTAGTTTGACGGGAGAGGCGACCTTTATTTTTATAAATAAATATCTCCCCCTCCCCCGGCAAAATTTCCACCTATCCTCCGAGAAGAGCTAGAAATTTGGTCGGGTTTTCTAAAAATATGTTTGAGATGGTGAAGTAGCAGGACCGATTTCCAGGCTAGAGCAATACATAAAGTTGCGGAAGGATGGCATTCATGTGGCAAAAGTGGCACATCTCCCTTTAAATATGCATTGTTCTAATGCATTTTTATGGGAGACGTGCCTCTTTTGCTACATGGAGGATGCTCACGAAACTTTATGTTGTCAGCTGGCTGATCACGGGACTTATTATTTTGATGTCCTGATAGGTATCACATGTTTCACATTAATAATTAATTTTATTTATAAATACCTTTTTTTTTTCACACAATACTGTAATAGAAAGACAAGAATAGGGCAATGTATTTTTGCGCTGATATAGATGGAGGGGGAGGTTCCAAAAATATAAAGATTCACTCTCTCAAGGTAACGGCGGATGATATTTTTGTGATGAATTAGGGAAATAAATAAAAAAAATACTGTCACGATGTCATGTGAGGTTGACGTCATGCCGACTACTGTGTCTACATGGTCGTGCTGTAAATGAAACCAGGGCGAGTCGTCATGAAAGGATTAGATTTATTTCAACAAATTATCTATATACAAAACTTTTAGCTAATTTTGAAGCATTCTGATTATGACCAGACGGATGGGCCTTGGAGACTGATTGCGTAGCAATATTGGCTGTCCAAACTGGTGTCAAAACATGAGGTCAGCATTATTATTCACAGGGCCGAGTCACCCCACCGCCTCTCTCGACATGATGGAAGTTCCAGAACATTCATACTACATATTTGTCATACTACGCATTTCTCAATAGAATTAAGGTTCGTCAACTTTGGGATATGCGAAGATTGAAGTATTATATATTGCATAGCTCTACTATGTGAGCAGCTAAATATTCTTTCGATTTAACAATGGCATGAATACTAATTAACATATCATATATTGTTACCTAAAGCTTCAGGCCAATTGCTTAGTGGTGAAATATCATATTTTTGGACATTTAATGTTACGCTATAAGCGGCTAAATGATGGCCTTTCGTTTTCTAAATTTCTTAACATTGCTTTATTATTATTATTATTTTGTAATTTTTATGTAATTGGGTGCATTTTTTAGCTGAATACATGTGTAGATATATATATATATGCAATGCTAATATTATTAAAATTACAAATATATTCTCACAATGAGTATCTTTTTTATTTAAAAAACGCTAGCTTTCAAGCGTTAATCGCTCTTCAACGGGCTTACTATAATATCGACTTTATCCCACCAGAAATATTTACAAAAACAAACGCGCGCAGTGTAGATATATATTTATAACTGAAAATTTTAAATTGGTTTTTAATTTAACTATTTTATGGAATATGTCTATTTTAATTTTTAGGGCATCCAGAACCTATAAAATTGATCTATTGATTTCTTCTGAGATATCGGTATTGTGATGGTAAATCTATTTTTCTGTTTATGCTGTTATATTCATTGGAAACGAGAGATTCTATAAGTAACCGTTGAAATTTGTTCTTAATGTTTTTTGTAGTGGCATTTCGTTTGTGTTATGTTAAATTGGTGACCGGTCTGTGCAATATGTTGATAGATCATTGAATATTATTACAATTTCTTAATGAAAATTCTATGTGAAGTCTGAAAGTTAGAATATTTTGTCTTTAGGATCAATAAGCTATTGCCATATCTTTGTGGTAAAGAAAGAGAGAGAGAGATTTGAGATTTAAAAATATTTTATTGACATCATACACAAATCAATGGTGGTATTATAAAATAATTAAAAAATAGTGATATATGAAAAATATATAATAAAAGAGTAAACTATATACAGTTATGTAAAATCCAGGAGACTTCCCCATCGACCAGAGAGAGATTGAGATTGAAACTGATTTATTACAATGTCCATATAAGAGAGAGAGAGAGTGTGTGTTCCTTTACATATAATGTAAACAAAACGTTGTAAACACTTGCCTCTTATTTCAAGGCATCAAAAATTCGTGTTCAGAGCGTGTAATGTTAAACCCATTTTTGCTTAGTGTTAACCACTTATGTATACAGATATATTATGGTTCATCTACACTCATAGATAAAACTTAAGGAAGTTGTACCTTTTAGCATGTATATAGGGATTCATACAATAAATCTGAAAGATATTTGATACACAGTACTTTATTAAAGACACACGAGATAACCAAAGTGTAAACAAAATTTTATCTGTCTCCTTAAAAAAAAAAACAAAAAAAAAAAACAGACGACCGGGGCGACATCAAAGACTTTCCACTTCCTTAAGTTTTGTCCATGAGTGTATTCCAGAATATGCTATGAATATCTCATTCTACTTTTTATTGCACTTTTATTTACTTATTTTTATTGCTGGCTGTTCAGCGTGTATACCTTTGACAAGTCAAGAAAAAAATGAATTTTTGCTCATATGAAAATTATGTGCATACATTTTCTTATCCACGCTAAAAAGCGTGTGTGTGTGTGTGTGCGTGTGTAGCCATATAATTTGTTAAAATAAACAAACGTATAGATAATATAACCTATCAGATACAAATTTAGATAATATCTATTTATTAAGCATAAGGAAATCACTAACCTCGGTTATTTTAAATTAATCACTATTATTCTTTGACGGTCAGAGAAAAGCTAAAAAATCTTCTTGATGTCAATGACGTGCGAAAAACACAAGTTTTAACTATAATTCACGCGACTGTGGCTCTAATATTCTCTTTAAAAAATAAAAACAAGAAGACACCAAGAAAACAAAATGTGAATTAAAAAAATTTTGGCTATTTATATTCATATCAAATCAATTTTCTACCGAAATTTAAAAAATATATATTGGGAAATTCTGGCTCATCAGTGGTGAATCCTTTCAGCGGTTTCGCCAATTTCATCTACCATATAGTCTTACTTTTGTATTGTTGCCACTGATGAGCCAGGCCCCAACAATATTTTCTTCATTGTATATAATTTTCACAATTTCTATGTTCGGCGAAAAAAAATAGAATCAAAATTGAAGCACGTTTTATAATTCGTCAGGTTTGGAATTATAGTCTGCTATTTGGTGAAAAGCGTATATGTTATCAGATGATAAAATTACTTAAATATGGTACAGGCAACATTTCTTTGCATATGGTATCAATAAAATATTTATAAAGATGCAAATAAAAAAATCACAGTCAAAATTCTCTATTTCGAAAATAAATTAATCGAAAATTTTGTCATTGAGTGTAAAATTAATCCAATTGTTGTAAGAAAAATGCACTTTTTAATGTCTGCCTATTTATTTATATTTTTGCAACAAGAAAAGCTGCTCCATCTATATATAACGCAATGAGATATATATTTTATATTTCCATTGGTGAGTTTCAAAAGGGGGAATAAGTAACCAGAAGACAGTCCAATATTCTTCCCTTATGTGCATGCTGTTGATCACATACATTTAGAATATGGAGGATCTAGATTGAGACGTCCATAAAACTGACTGACAGGTATCAGCGGGAATTTCCAGCACTGGCAAGAGTTAGAAATGAAGGAAATAAGAATAGTCTAGATAAAATATTGTTGTAATATGGTTAAAATACATGTGAGAGGTACATCAAACTTCCATTTTAGTATAATCATATATATAATTTGCTGCCAGAAGAAACTATTAGTGTAAAAACATCACCATCATCATTAAAAGTGAAAATTGATTAAGAAGCCTAGCTCACTAAATCAATATATAAAAACTCTTTGGCTAAAATTTTGCACAAAAATAATAATAGAGCAGTCTAAAGATTAATTTGGTAAAACCGCTAAGAGGGTTCACTACTGAGGAGCCAAGCCCTCTCATTCAATAACTTATATCATTGCAGTAAGGTCTATAGAGATGATATTTGATGATATTATTAAAAAGAAACACATTTCCAGTAAATTTATTTGTTAAAAAGTGCATATATATTCATATTATAAATACATATATGCTAATATATACTCTAAATCGCTTAAAGTACAGAATAAATAAATGCCTTTGTTATATTAGTCTGTTTTCATACTATTTTGATAAGAATTTAAACCGATTACAAATGAAATTCACCTTTTAATTTAAGAGATATTCAGAATGCTTCTGTTGCCACATAATTTGTTAAACTAACTCTAAAGCACGGGTTGAGGAAATGACCATTTTATTTTATTGTTTTTTTTATTTGACTTTACTCAAAAAACTGCATAAAAAATTAAATATATCGATTTTGTGCAAGTTTTAATTTCAAAATACACTCCTTTACAAAACACAACAGTGGTTTATTTAAAACGTTTTGAAAGTAACAAATTAAGATATGTTCAAATAAATATTCTGCATTCAAATTACAAACTGATTAACTAAAATGAGGTTTTGATTTTAAAATTAATTTTAACGTCATGTATTAGCTATAAATATAGAAATATAATATACCCTTAACTAATAAATGCATCCCTTCAGTGTATTAAAGAATGATAAGATACACTATTTAATAAAATTTCAATCTCAAAGTATACATATATTTTTAATTCTGAAGTTTAATATCTTTTAAAATATTTTTTCTCTGATATTTAATCCTAAATATAAGGTTGTCCCAAAAGTTCGTGTTTTTCTTAAAACGTTGTTTTTCTTATAACTTGGCGAATAGTATTATTTCGGCGAACACATAATAAAACATACTACAATTACTTTATACATAATACAAAGATATTATACATAACGGCGAATAATATTGGTATTTCATTTTTTTCGCAAGTGTTTAAGAACGTTAGGGACAACCTTGTAAAAATAAAATTTAAACACTGAATATTGGAATATTCAAAAAAAAAAAAAAAAGAAATATCAGAATATTTATTTGGACCTTCACAGAATAATAAATACTCTGTGTTGAAAGGATTACCTTGCAATCATCTTTGCGCAACTTGTAAATATAAATACCAGGCCTATACTCCCCACAATAGTTGTAGCTGTACGTCATGGCAGGAAAGTTTCATTTTTCTATTGACAGGGGCGGAACCTTTACTGACATCCATGCTAAATGCCCGAACAACGAAATTAAAGTACTAAAGCTTCTTTCTCACGATCCAGCAAATTATAGTGATGCCCCTACAGAAGGTATTCGGCGGATTATTAATGAGGTATTTATAATATTATTTATTTATTTATTATTTATACAATCTTGCTTAATGTGTGTTCAAAGGACATGTCATTAATGAAAATGTTGTCCTTTTAAATTGATCATTACATTTTTATAGTTGGTCTGAAGAAATGGATTTTTTCTAAATTAACTCCACAAAACAGTCTTTAAATGTATATATGAAATATACACAGAAATACCACGGTTTCTCTATTTGTATTATTGTAGCATTTAGTGTTTGTATTAAAAAAAAATTCATGTTTAATTTCTGTAAAGGTCAAATGTTGAAATAAATGACCCTTTTTTTTGTAGTTTAAAAATTCCAATTTCTTCATACTGTCATTGCCCAATTTTTGGGAGTGAAGATAATAATTCTGGTTACTCCTTGAAATTCCTCTTCAGGGTTAGAAAATAATTTACCCACTATGGACACAATAGAGGGATTTATGCACTCAGAATGCAACTAAATTTGAATTTGAATACTTCATATAAATGCATATAGTACACATACACATAAAAGTGTTTTTTTTTTTTTTTTTTTTTATGATTGGTATAGAATGGATTTAAAATAAACTTATTTATCTAAATACAATATTCTTTTATAAAAAACAACAAAATTGTCTTTATCAAGTAGTTTTAAAAATATGAATACATGTCTGCATACCTTTACCCCTATCTGTCATCAATGTATCAATCTATCTATATCTGTCTGGATATATATATATATTTATTTATATTTTATTATTTGAACTTCCCAAAAATCCATACTAAACCTAAACTAATTTAACCAGTAATGAGATGGTTTTACTATGCCACAATAGATGGTTATTCCTACAATTTAAAGGCCACTTTTCAGATTATTGGAATTATGGATCTTTATCAAGATTTGAAACACATACCCATGTACACACACAAGCCACACCTACATATGCATGCAGGCACACAAAGTAATAATACATATTATACATACACACACATAAATGAAGTATATAAAATTAGTCTCTAATTATATGTTTTAATACTGTTTCTAAAATTTACTCAGTTAATATAATAAAACTTGATATATATCAATTCTATTCTTTTTTTATTGTGACAATTTCAATTGATGTTTGAATTATTTATAATATAGATGTAATATTTATTTACACAATTCAAAAATATCTTTACATAAAAAAATAATTTGAAAGAAAAATAAGTTTTTTATGTATACCCATTTTTTCTGTTTTATGTAAAAAAAAAAAAAAAACTGCTCTATCATGATTTTAAAATATTCTGACAATGCTTAAAAAAAGACTGACACAGAACCAAATATATTTTATTTTCCATGATCTTTGTGTGAATGTGAATTAGTGAACATTATATATATATATATATACATAAATTGAAAGTGGCCCACATGACATTTTGGTAACAGCATTGTTACCATCTTCAGACAAAAGTACTGAATGAAAATACTTTCAGTACATTCAGTACTTTTGTCTGAAGATGGTAACAATGCTATGGCACAATTTAGATTATAGATTATAAACACAAGGTAATAAAATCAAATCCAAATAAATAAATATTGTGTTGCATTTTGGTAACAATGCTGCATATCTCTTAATAGCTGTGATAATTTTCACCTTCAATGCTTTTTATATATTAAGTTGGTAACAATGCTGTTACAAAAATGTTATGGGGGCTTATTTTAATTTTTAATCTAATGTTCATTACTTTCATTCACACAAAGAACATGGAAAATAAAAAATATATTTTGTTCTGTACTATTTGTGTATAGTCAGTCTCTTTTTTAAAGCATTGTCAGCAGACATTTTTTTCCCTCTCCATATATATATTTGTGAAAAAGGTTCCACTAGATGGTGCTTAGTCATCTAAAATGCTCATTTTAGTGTGGTCAGAATAGACCTTTTTTTTGTTGAAAAAAAAAAATATATATGAGATGTGTGTGTGTGTGTGTGCCTACTACAAATTATATATATGGGATTCAATAAAATAAGACCTAATCAAAATAATTTAATATTAGATTATTTGAATTAGGTCTTATTTTCTTGTATCTATAATCCAAATTGTGCTTTATCATATATATGGGATTGTATGTCTACAGGAGAAATTGTTCTTACTGAGAATAATAACATTTTGTAATATTCTCCTGTAATCTGTGCTTTGAACAAGAAATGTTCAGTATAATTGTGCGCCATCATGCAGGAAGTAAACTGACTGACTTTGTTTAAAGTCAAGAGTATCTGTGAAGCAGGCAGGAAGGAATACAGACCATTTATCAGTCATAAGAATTACCAGGCATGATCTGTATTTTAAACTGTGACTCATTGAACAGAAAATATAAAATTTGTCTACATTTCTTTTTTCTCATCTCAAGTACATGTGGTATAGGCTATGATAATCATGGTGAGTAGTTAGCAATGGTCTATTACTTTAATCCCTTTGAAAAAAGTAGTTCAACTTTAGCACTTACAAAGTTCCAGAATTCCATTTGGCTACTTGTGCTCACTAGTGAGGTTGGACTTGTGCAAGAATCAATGGACATTGAAGTAGAAAAAAAGGGGCTTACAGCATGCCCAGTGCACAATTGTTTACGACTGTTTACAAGTTTACATACATGACTTTGAATATTATCATTTTGCAAAAATATTTAGAAAGTATTGCATAATGCTAACACATACACACACAAACACAGTCTAACCTCTTTAATTCAACATCCCAAGGGATTAGAGATTTTGGTTGACAAAGTAGGCTTTGATTTAAAGCTGGTTAGATGATTTTATCACATCTACTGTTAGCTGACATTTTTTAGCTTAACCAAATATATAATTGAATTAATATTTTCAGAAAATACTTTTATAGTGTATTTTAATTAATTTAGTAAATTGTATGTGTGCGATACCATTAGGACTTTTTTATTCAATTTTTAAGAGTGTTCTAATGATAAGGCACAATTTGGAGGATAGATTATAAACACAAGGTAATAAGACCGAATCCAAATAAATAAATAGTGTGTGACGTTTCGGTAACAGCATTGTTACCATCTTCAGACAAAAGTACTGAATGTTTTGTCTGAAGATGGTAACAATGCTGTTACTGAAACGTCACACACTATTTATTTATTTGGATTTGGTCTTATTACCTTGTGTTTAGAATGTTCTAATGTTAAAATCCAAATTGTACCTTATCATGTTGACTTTTGCCTTTTTATCAAATCCACATTAATTGTAAATTTTTAAAATTGAATAAGGATCTCTTACTTGATAAATGGCTTCATAAGCAATGCAATGGAATGCCATTGATAAAGCAGATGATAAAATGATAAAGTACAATTTGGATTATAGATACAAGAAAATAAGACCTAATCCAAATAATTTAATAGTGTGTGACGTTTTGGTAACAGCATTTTTACCATCATCAGACAAATGAATGGCATTCAATGGCTTTATCAATGGCATTCCATTGCATTTCTTATGAAGATATTTATCAAGTTAGAGATCCTTATTATGAAATGTCATTTATTCATTTGTCTGATGATGGTAACAATGCTGTTACCGAAACGTCACACTATTAAATTATTTGGATTAGGTCTTATTTTCTTGTATCTATAATCCAAATTGTACTTTATCATTTTATCATCTGCTTTATCAATGGTATTCCATTGCATTGCTTATGAAGACATTTATCAAGTTAGAGATCCTTATTATGAAATGTCATTTATTCATTTGTCTGATGATGGTGACAATGCTGTTACTGAAACGTCACACACGCTATTAAATTATTTGGATTAGGTCTTATTTTCTTGTATCAATAGATTGACATTAAACTCAAATTATTTAGAAAAGGCAATTAAAATTCACTCCAACCTTATTAATACTTTTTGAAATTTTGGCAACAAACTTTTTATTGCCACTTTCAAGTTATTTGCTAATAATAAAATCAAAAGATGAGGATATTTTTATAACTTAAAAAAAGCATCTTCTGATCATACATTAACGTCCGGGTTTTACCCGATTAAATGTTTTTATTCAAATACTATTCATTACAATTATAAATTGGAGCCGTGGATGTCACTCATGTGAAATGTCCCGCTCTGAACTTTTGTTTTTTAAATATAAAGTAAAAATGTAAATTTTCACAACGATATTTGAAAATTCTATTATTTTTAATTTTAAAATACTATTCGTTTCAATTATAAATTGGCGCCGTGGAAACGTCCTTGTGAAACGTCCCGCTCCAAACTTTGTATATGAGAAGCGAAATTTTTATAGAGAGATGATCTGGCTTTGTGTCTTCTGCTCGAATGAATGTTTTTCTGTTAGAATTCCTGCATACCAAAAATGAACTAGCTTCACCTGTGGTCTCTGCTTTTTTGAATTTTTCTCGATATAATTTTGCATCTGATAATCAAACATGATACAGCAATATTGTCATCATCATTTTCTGACTAAAAAACTATTTTTGCCTAGAACCTGTCAATTTCAAATTTTCTTGGCTAAAAATCCGATAAATATCTCTTCCAGATTTTTCTCTATGTCCTGTTAAAACACGTTTTACATGTACATTAGGTCAGCTGATATTACCTCCCATCTTCACCGCTAGAGGCACTGTTTGCTAGCGAAAGAGCAAATTTACAACGAAATTTGCAAATAACACAAAGAATATTCGGGATAGAGACCTGAAATTTTCATTATAAGTTTTTTTTTTATCAGATTCTACTATATATACTGTTAAAATTTCAGTCAGATTAATTACGTATTGTGGACGTGTATAGCCGATAAACATACACATATACATACATACACTGACTTATATATATATATATAGGGATTTATACAATCAGCTCAATTGCATGCATTTTTGTTCATGTAATGTTTTACATGAAAAATGTTGACATATACAACCTTTATAGTTTGATGCATAAGTCCATTAGTGGAAGAGAAAGATAGGAAGCATCTACCTTTGATCTTAAAGAGAGGTTCTAGAGCACATACTGTGACAATCTGACTTGGCTCATGGAAGTACCACTTTTAGTATAAAGGCCAAATGACTTGGCGAACCATCACTACTGAAGGTAACTGGGGAAGAGCCATCGAATATGATACCCCAATGACAGTATTACAGCCACTAATGTTGCTGCAACCATGCCTATAGCTTTTGGTCTTAGCCCTTCCAATG
Source organism: Cordylochernes scorpioides (assembly GCA_030710605.1). NCBI lineage: Eukaryota > Metazoa > Arthropoda > Arachnida > Pseudoscorpiones > Chernetidae > Cordylochernes > Cordylochernes scorpioides. The sequence goes on along the minus strand of CP092886.1, from coordinate 164,193,810 downwards.
TCATTCATCTTCAGCCTCAAGCCAATATTGGTGGACAATATATACCACAGATAATCTTGATAAATGTTAGTCTAGAGATCCATTTTTGAGTTTATATTATGCATCATTTTGTCCTGGGGATATTGAGGACCAATGAGGACATCTCCATCAAAATGCTATCTTTACTGACCTCCTTGCCACCATGTCCACAGCCGAGATATATCTAGATAATCCTGCACAGTGAAGGTCATGTTAGCAAGCATCATCGAGCCAACACAGTTATCATATCAATTTTTAGCAAAGCTAAAAACAAAGTCTCACCTATACATATTAAAAATGTGTTGACATCCACTTTATTAAAGGATTCATCCTTTTTAAAATTGAGCAATGCATTTAATTGAGTCAGGTTAATAGATTAAAAACCTTTTTTGCCATAATTATTTTGTACAATTTAAGACTTCAATAAGAATGCACAGAACGATTGCCGATCAATCAACAGCAGTAGAGAGAGATAGCATAGATAATGTAATTTCAATACTGCGCCAGCTATCTAGATGCAAAACCATAATAAACCAACAAGCACTATTTTTTTATTCCATAATATTTATTAAAAATGTAGGTTTCATGCTTTTGGCCCTCATCAGCACAATCCAGACTATACTTCAATCAACAATAAAAGTGATCATTGGAATTATGGGATAAATCAAGGAAAAGCTATTTAAGGCCAAAAGAGCATGAGTGCAAGCACATAAGCTACAGTACTAGCCATTAAAATTGCTATATTAAGAAGACAACATGCTAAAGACATGAAATTTACATGATAGGAAGAAGGCTGTGATATGCAAAATGATTCGATATTCAATGCATTTATGAAAAATAGGCACCAGTAGCAACATCTCAATGTGTTAAAAGTAGAGATTGTACATTTGGGGTTCTCATACAGAAATTTAATTCAAACTTTGCTACATTGTCAAAAATTTGCTCTTTGCCCTTGTGTAAGAAGGAGAAATGCTTTCTAATATGTTTCTGAGTTTGATAGAAGTAGAATTGAAGCCTACCAGGATTGTAGCATATTGTACTGCAGTATTGTTGGTTGAGATCCCATGACTGTTAGCAGAGTATGGAATAGACATGTTCAAGACATTCCTACAGAATGACATACTGGATCTTAGCGGCCTGCTATCACTAACAGCTGAGAAGACTAAAATGCTTCCTGCCTGGCCTTAATGAATTGTACAGATACACCAAGAGCCCTGAGTCAAAAATAGGGTCATTTACAAGTCAAAAAGTGTCTTCACAAACAGTTTGATAAAGTTTTCAGCAGTATGGACTGTCAACTCAGTGACCACAGCTTCAGCCAAACTTAACACTACATTACTACAGGAACACTGTCAATGGTGGGATCAATGATCAACCTGGAAACAGGAATGCCATGACACATTTCCAGGTTTTGTCGGAAGCTCCATCCGTGTTTGACCCCATCACAGAGAAAGCACATTTTTAGCATTCTTTAAAAATCATACTGGCCCACCATAATGGCCAGTAGTGTATGTGCAAAAATATGTCATAAAATGTATGCCATATTGACAAGAACGGTAATAATCCAAATTAAAACTTTGCAGTCAGAGGTCTTTTCATTAAATCGCAATTGATGATGTAAAACTTATTGCTTTTGTCCAATTAAAATCTGAAACAAGGCTCAAACAAAATATATGGACAATGCAGTGTAGCTTGAAATTAGGAATTCAAGGCATCGTTTGGAAGACCATTTTCTATTATACATGGACCACAAGCTCTTGTTTACTTGTTCAGTCAAATTTGAGATTTGGCTTCACAAAGGCAAACAAGACATTGGACTTAATCAGTTATTATTTACAACTAATATTAAACCTCATCTGAAGAACAAAGAAAATACTCCAGCTGATTACCTTTTTATCATTTAAAGTGAATCTGAAAGGTATCAGAATTTTGACTTTGGCACTAAAAAGAGCTAGAAAAAATTAAAAAATCCAAGAACTTACATGCTTATCTAAGTAGCCATAGCATATACCTAGGCAAGTTTCAGATTCATGCTGCTGTCACAAGATTATCTGCTATACTTCAACATGTTCACCAAGATATTTTGTACCTGAGTTATTTAGTCATTTTCAATAATTCTTATGAGTTCTCACTTTCATGTATTTGGAAGATTAACCTCCTTATTGCTACTAAATGTGTTTGGCTATTATTAAAAGAATTGAATGACCTTGACAGATAGTACTGGATAAATTGATCATCACTGACAGAAATCAAAGTAAACTCAACATGTTTAATCCCCATCTATGATTTTAAGTCTTCCATATAGTAGTTTTATCTATGCCAATTTGGACATTGTTGACTCCTCTTTTGCACCGTTTTAAAATTATTTCATCTTATCACATGTTTTGATCTATTTACCTGCTGGTCAGAGATGTAGCCTGTTCATGATATCTGTGCAAGTACATATTTGTGATTGCCTTCATTTCCAGATTGATGTTACCATTTGGTTACCCTACCTTTATCATCATGGACCAAAGATTTCAAGTCTTTAGCATCAATTTTTTCTAGCCTTATTTATTGTTGATTCACCAATTTAATCCTGGATAAATAGTCTCAAAAAGGCAATGACAGAACTGCCCCCATCTTGGCACCTACATATGATTTCCTTTAACTTTTATCTTCAAAGAAGTAATGGACAAAATAAACAAAACTTAAAGTGCATCGCAATGTAATAAGAAAAAATAAGTAAATTATATGTGACATTTCCACAACAACATTGTTACAGAAATATCACATATAATTTACTTATTAGGCTTTGGTCTTGTGATTCTTTCTTATAATCCAAATCAGAGTTAAACACTAAAAGTTTACATGAATAGAAAACCAACATAAATAACTGTGAATCAACTAAAGTCTGCTTTCATGGAAATAACTAAAAGCACTTTTTAAAATGTAACTTCTAAATTGTGAATTATATGTTCTCTAGCAGAGGAATTACATGGTGAAATGCTGCCACTATAATTTCTCCAAACATGTTTAAAAATAATTTCCTTGAAGTTTTGTAGTAGCTTACCTAATAGCAGACTGACTGAGTTGTCATGTGGTGGCAAGCTAATAGCAATCTGGAACCTGACAACTGGTCAACAGGTGCTGCAATCAGCAGTTTGTATATATTCAATTTAGGATGATGGAAAAAAATATTTATTCTAGTCACAATTTTGTCAATTAGCAGACACCAACCCCATCATAAAAATGCTTTCGAAACATCTGAGAAAAATAAGACAAAATTACTATGCAATAAATAGACAATACCTTTTTAAAAAAAGCTTTTATAAAAATGCACTAAAAAGAAAAATGAATTTAAAAAAGAAAATTACAAAATTTGAAAGGAAATTTAGAATTTAAATTTAGTCTCTACCACCTTGATAACCCAGAAGTCTGGAAATTTGTAAATTGTATTGTCTTCAGGTTTGGACCAGTGTATTCATGCATATTATTAAGATTGGTACATCATGATAGACAAGTTGGGTGAACATTGATGCCTAAAAAAAGTGACTCAGTAAAATACTATTTTGTGTTAGTCTAAATATAAATATAAAACACTACCAATGTCGCCAATTAATTCTGTCCCTTGACTGAAAGATTTCATAATGCTTCCCCATATCTTTTCAGCTGTTTAGAGACCTTCCCTTGTCTTGATACTTATATTTGAGGAACAAAAAGGGACACTGATAAAATATCTATGAATTAAATAAATCTACATTGTAAAACACAATAGATCACTTTCCTCTTGGTTGAAATAATAATATCCCTATATATGTATAATGGCAAAACACTAAAATATTTCATATTATAGATGAACCTGATAGATGATTTTTGGAGAACTGATCTCATTTGATGGATACCAGTAGCATATGTGAGGGAAAATTTGATTTCTTCAAAGTTTATAGGCATACATCAATTCAGTAACATCTTATTTCCATTCTCTGCTTTATAATGACAGCACTTTGTTCTTTAAAGGTTTTTTGAAATATTAAAAAATATGCATTTCATTTAAATATTTCTGACAAGGTACAATATGGATTATATATTAGAAATCTGAGAGGCAAGAAGACCAAAACCAAATTAATAAATTATTTGGATTTGGTCTTGCTACTCTGTGTTTCTGATCTACAATCAATTTTTACCTATTTATTTTTGCCATACTTCATTGGATCTAGGAAGTTATTTTTTTATACATACATTTTATTAATTTGGATTTGACTTTTCACTTTGTGTTTATATTTCTATTTGTAATTTTATATTTCCATTTTCACACAAATATTCGAACAAAATAAAAATGGTCTAGAAGAAGCACTAACACTCATGAGAGAGAAAATAATGTTTTATATCAAACCTTAATTCTAATAAAATTGTAAAATTCCATTTAAAAGAGATCTTGTATAGTAGAATAATATAGTAACTTTTCTAAAATACTGAGATTTCAAGCTTTTGTATTTAGCCAAATGTGTCAGTTATTGGGTATATACTAGAGTGCAATCCTATGCACTCTAATGATATAATACACCCATAAATGAATTTTAAATATTGCTAGGTACTTTTAATATAACATTAATATGAAATTCATACTTTCTTTTGCTATGAAAAATCTTGAAAAATTTCCATTGTAATAAGTGCAGAACAATTTTACCATTAATTAAAGAATATTGGAAAGTATTTTCTATCTTCCATCTACTGATTGAAATCCTTGATACACCATTATAATTAACAATCTAGTTTGAAAATCTAACTGATGTTATAATCCATGGTTGGTAGATATACATGACATTTTTTTTTTCAATATCAATCTTGTCACATGGCCAATTTCTTGGCTCACTTTTTAAATACTGACCTAAATGATTTGTATACAATAATTTAACTATTTGTTACATAAAAAAAGAAATTCCATTTAAATATGTGTGTGCAGTTTGAAAAAATGGAAAAAGATGTTTCTAAAGCACCTTCGCTGATTCCAACAAACAAAATTGGAACAATTCGAATGGGTACTACAATTGCTACAAATGCTCTTTTGGAGAGGGATGGCGAGAAGTTTGCCCTCGCAGTGACCAAGAATTTTAAAGATATTCTTTATATTGGTAACCAAGCAAGGCCCAAAATATTTGATTTGGTAAGTAATTTAAATTTATGTTAAAACAATTGTATCTTGTTAATTAAAATTTCTCCTATTAAAATATTTTAAAAGTCAGTAAAAAGTCCCTTATTCAAATTTTTTCCAAATTTAGGTGATAAATTTAAAACATTTTGAAAATAAAACCTTATTTTTCAAAAAATAGTTATTTTTTAAAGCACTAGGTAAAGTCCTCCATGATAACCAATCTAGCTAGCCGCTGCCTCCCTGAGTGAAATCCTTTTGTTATGCTTCCATCACTGCTCTTGTATCAAGGATGACCAAATGAGCATGCAGGATTGATAAGGATCTCTGTTCGACTTTTTTTATCTTCATGTATATTGGAGAACAAGCAAATAACACAGACAGGATGGATCATTCAACCATGCTCTCAACAGGTGGTGGATGGTTTTAACCACCTTCAGATATAGTTGCAATACTTTGATGTTTATAAATTAAAACTTTGATATTTGATAAGCCATTTCTGAAACACAATTAGGATTATTCATATTTCAAGCATCCTCTATTGGAACCTTCTCTACTGTATTATTATTTTGGGAATTTTTTTTACCAAATAATTTTTGGCGGATGTGGATATGACCAAATATTATTATTTTCATACCTTCTTGAAATCAAACTGATCACTGTAAAGGTTTATTAGGTCTTTAAGTAGAAAAGAAGCTTAAATTAAACATTCAAAGTGCATTGAAAGACTTTGTCAACTGCATTTTATATAGTAATAACCTTTTTTTAGACATTTTAACATCAGGAATTTCAGGAGTCAGGAATTTTTATAGTTCAGTTCAACTTTTTGAAAATAGCTTGTTTTGATATATAATGAGTAAAACTTTACTTTTGCATAATCGCATAGTTTTAAAAATCCGAAAGTTTTTGAGAGCATTTATAGAATATCATCATTATTATATTGTCTGATTGATGGGATTTAAATTTTGTGATCCAATAAAAATAGGTATTCCATTGTCATGAAGAAGCTTTAGTATAAAGGTGATATTGTTATAACTAGATTTTTCATCCTCACTGACAACATTGTAATAAAGTCCTAGGGTTAGCATAAAAAATTGACCACTAAGTATTTCAACAAATCACTATGAATTTTTATTTTGATTTCTGTTTTGATTTTGAAACCAATCATCACAAATCCTACTAATGGTCAAACATCTGCAGAAACATGCCTCATTTTATATTACTCTCTCTCTGGGAGTCCTTTCCGTAAATACTTTTCCTTTTATTCATCTATTATTTTATTCATTACACAGTATTTGATATTCTGAAACAACAAGGCTTATCACGCATGCTACTTTCTTCAGCATATTTTATTCACACCCTGACATTTTGCAACTGATTTTAAAATAATTAACCTATTTTAAGCCATTTTTGGATCTCTAGCTGTGTATCATTTGTTACAAAAAAATGGTACTCTGCTCTAGCTTGGAATTTATATATATATTCTTGATAAGGTACAATTTGGATTATAGATTATAAACACAAAGTAATAAGTAAATGATAGATTTAAAGCATCCTCGTACGCTTTAAATCTATCATTTACATTCTTTAGAGGATTTCAACCATCTTTACAAAGTAATAAGACCAAATCCAAATAAATAAATAGTGTGTGACGTTTCGGTAACAGTCCGAAGATGGTAACAACACTGTTACCGAAACGTCACACACTATTTATTTATTTGGATTTGGTCTTATTACCTTGTGTTTATATATATTCTTGATTTATCAACAGGTAAATAAAGTAATACAAGGTGAAAATCCTACATCCAATAAATAAACAGTATGTGACATTTCAGTAACAAATGGAATGTTATAGTTTATTTATTGGATATGGTCTTTTTACTTTTTGTGTTTCTAATATATAGTCCAAATTTCACCTTACTAAACAAAAAGAGTAATAAAATACATAGTAAATAGAAAAATAATAAAGTCAATCTTTTTAATTTAAAATGGCTAAATTGGGACCAACTATACATTATATAATAGGTAACCCTATATATACACCCTGTTTATTTGTAATTTTAATCGCATTTAAATAATGATTTGATGTGTAGGCCATTGAATGCCCATCTGTTTTTTATGAAGATGTGGTAGAAGTAGAAGAAAGAATTATTTTACTTCAAGAAGATGAAAATCCTAGTGAATCACTTTTAAAAACAACCACAGGTGAAAAAGTAAGTAAAATAATTTTTTACTATAATAAAAGTATTTACTACATTTTTATAGTTATTTTAAATTCTAAACAACTTCTATATATAATTTGAAAAATTAAAACTGTTGAAAATGTTTTAGGTTAAGATTTGGACTCCATTAAATGAAATAAAATTGAGAAGTGATCTTCAAGCAATTTATGACAAAGGAATAAAATGTTTAGCAGTTGCTCTTCTTCATTCCTATATGTAAGTATTATATATATATATATGTAATTTTTATTGTCTAAATATATATATGTATTTTATATATTTTATCATATATATTCCCTCTTTTTTATTTTAAATTCATCTCTATATTTTCAATATTCCCTTTTATTAAACTTGATCAAAGTTAAATTATTTTATAGTACAAAAAACTTGTCTCATAGTGAGCCTAGCATAAATCATATTAGTACATTTATCCAAAACACTATCAATCTCATATTTTTACAAATATTAGGCTTACAAATAAGTTTGAAGGATTTTTTAAAAATAATTTCGAAGCTTTATTCAGAGAAATCAGTACAATATATTTAATTCAAAGTATTGTCCATCTTTAGCTACAAATTTTTCCCATCTTTCAGGCAGCATACGGATTCCGTGTCAAAAAAATTCCTCGTCTTTTCATGTGATCCAAACATCGACCCAATTTTTTGCCTCTTCGTAAGAAGTAAAGTGCTGCTCGGCCAGGCCATGTGTCATCGAACGGAACTTGTGGTAGTCTGAAGGAGCAATGTCTGGTGAATAAGGCGGGTGGGGTAGGACATCCCATTGAAGCGCCTCCAAAGTCTCCTTGACAATTTATGCAACATGTGGCCGAGCGTTGTCGTGCTGATAAATCACCTTGTCATGTCTTTTGGCATATAGTGGGCGTTTGATCTTCAATGCTCGGCTTAATCGCATCAATTGTTGTTGGTAACGTTCTCCAGTGATGGTTTCGTTAGGCTGAAGTAGCTCATAGTAGTTCACTCCGAGCTGATCCCACCAGATGCACAGCATTAGCTTCTTGCCATGAATATTTGGTTTGGCCGTTGAAGTTGATGCATGACCGGGCTTACCCCATGATTTTCTGCACTTTGGGTTGTTGTAATTGTCGTCCCCTGTCATGATTCGATGCAAAAAAACCCTTCCGATTTTGTCTTTTGAGCAGTAGTTTGCACGTGCAAATACGGCACTCAATGTTTCCTGGCTTGAGTTCATATGGAACCCAATTTCCTTATTTTTGCACCATACCCATGACCTTGAGACGGTTCAAAATCGCTTGTTGAGTCACTCCCAAGGTTTCAGCGAGCTCCTCTTGAGTTTGGCTTGAATCTTCGTCCAATAAAGCCTCCAACTCAGCGTCTTCGAACTTTATTGGCCTCCCTCCGCTTTCTTTGTCTCTGGTGTCAAAATCGCCACTTTTGAAGCGCCGAAACCAGTACTCACATGCTTTTATTGATAGAGCATGTTCCCCATATGCCTCACACAGCAATCGATGTCCATCAGCTGCACTTTTCTTCAAATTAAAACAAAAAAGCAGTGCTTCCCGCAAATAGTGTTTTGTTAGCACAAAAGTTGACATGGTTAGAGCATTAAAAAAAATGTTCCTTACACTTGAGTGAAAAGATCCTTCTGATTTTTTTGGGGAAATGAAGAAGCCTTAACATGAAACCTTACAAGGTCTGATGCTATTTATATAATATTTGTTTTGACTTTTGCAAATCCCTCAAAACCTATTTGTACTCCCAATATAATAATTTTTCACGAATAAAATGTTTTAAAATTTTGTTTTAGATATCCTGATCATGAAAAACAAGTAGAAAATATAGCCAAAAGTATTGGCTTCAAACATGTCTCCCTTTCATCTCAAATAATGCCCATGGCCAGAATTGTACCAAGAGGATTTACAGGTAAATATTTCATTATCCCTAAAACACATCATATAGGCCATTATAATCATTGTGGGTAGTTAGCAACTGCTTTTACTGCAATAGCATCACATGTGTAGACATGTAGAAAGAAATTAAATGTTTTTCACTTACAAATATGCCAGAGCCTTGTTTGGTAACTTGTATTCACTGGTGGGGTTGAACTTCATAAGAATTGGGGTCATGTTTAACCCATTTTTCTTCAGACAGGTGCTCAATGCAGGATTTGGTCCTGGATTATAGCTATCAAAAATCTATGGTTTATAACACTCTTTCAACAACCCTCAATTTTTTTTTTTTTTTTTTTGCTTATCCCTAGTACACTCAATTTTTGTAATAGGCATTAGTGTGTTAATTCAAGCATTAATATTATTGTTATTCTAAAAATGAGGATTTCATATTCAATTGACCTCTCTGTATACATAATATAGTTAAAGTTAGTATGTGATAGAAAAATATTATATACTTTACATATTATATTTTGTCAGCTACACATTCAAAGCTCAGAGGGCTTTAAATAGAAAGATGCTTATTATTATTAAATTATTATTAAATATATATCTTTTAAAAGTAAAAGGGTTTCAGAATAATCAATTAATTTATTTCATACATTTAGTAACTATATTAAATAATATATAATATAAGAGGAAAACATTAAAAATGAAATAATTTTTTATGAAAACTTGCATGAAAAAATGCTAAATTCCTCTCTTTTCTTATTTTTTGTTTCAATCTTTTGCTCTCTTTCTATTTATTTGTTCAAAACCATAAAGTTTCGTTGTTTCAGCATGTACAGATGCTTATCTTACTCCTTGCATAAAGAGCTACATAGAAAACTTTTTGAGTGGATTTCAAGATAAGTTAAAGGCAAGTATTACTGTAATTTTTCTATTATATTTCTATTCTTTATATATAAATATATATTCTTTATGCTAATGGACCAAAAATTTGAATACCAAGAAGGATGTATTCTATATAAATCAAATATATTAATGATCCAGTTTTGTGCAAAGGCCCTGTGTTACAAAGGCCCACTAGCATCTTTGATTTCCTAGATCTAAAAATAGTTTTTAGCAAGCCAATAGCACAAAAATCCATAGGGGCCAAATCTGGAGATTTTGCAGGGATGTGCTTAACACTTTTGACACAAGGGACGCGAATTCACGTGTTTGCTGATTTTATATCAAGCCCCAGGGATGTGAATTCGCTTCCTCAATTTTCAAAATTAAATATAAATCGCCAGCGGCCAACACAAATTCACGTCCACTGGGATCTTGTCCCATACTTTCTTGGCTATCTATCAGTGGGTTGGAGGGGAAAATCATCTGACCTAATGTACCTCTAAAACATCACGTGCAACCGCCATTCCAGCAGCCCCTATTGCCTGCCTATCTTTCTTCCTTGTTTGTTCTTTTTTCTTTGTTCGCACGCATTTTTATCACTTTCCTATCACCTTTTTTTAGATGAAACCTGTACCTAGTACATTTATCAATCGATATTACTTAAAATATGAAAATTTGTTAGACGATATAGAGTATATAATTGATGTCAAGTGCCTCTTTGTGTGAAGGCTGCTTCATAGTTTATCATACAAAGAAAAGCTATTGGAATTAACTTATATTATAAAAATTTGTAAATAGCTTATTTGATAATATTTACCTTTTATTTTACCATTTAGTCACTATTTACTGTATATATAGAACTTGGAGTGAATTTGTATTTTGTAAGATCTCAATAAAAAAATTAAGCAACATTAAAAAAAATGCCATTTTCATATGGTTCTTATATTTTATTTATTATTTCAAACGCTTTAGATTATATCCAAATGAAAATTGAATTTTTGAAACTATTTATTTATTACAAATTTTTTTATAAACAACTCGATTTTCATATGGCCCAGTGGACCATGCAACTCTGGAATCATCTGTCCTCAAAGTGTTAAAAGCGATGTACAAAATGCCAGTTTCATACTTTTTTTGTCTAGGTATTGACGTGTTGAATGTGAGTTATGACTTGTGGCTTTAATCCTAGTGCAGCCACACAGATATTGAGTCACTTAGAAACAAAAACGGGACTTCAATGCCAAATAATGGGTCTAAAATAAGTCTCTAGTAGATTTGCAAATTTAAATTGACATTTGGGCCCACTTTTTTCATAGGAAGCTTCTCATTGTAGCAGAAACCTGAAATGATCATGAAGCCATTTGATAAACTTTCCTCACATTGCTTAACTCAGTTATTAAAGGAGTTTATTTGAAAGCATAGTAAATATCATGAGTTTGGTTGCTATCATTGAGGTAATCCTGTTCCTCATCCAGTGTACTTCACCTGCCAGGTACTTTTCATAAAGGGCCCTGCTGCAGGTCTTGCGTTCCTCAATATTGTGCTGCTTGAGAACATGATTTTTAACCTTCTTACATATTTATAAGCTGATTTTTCATGATAATATGGTTAACAGTAGAAAGTGGTACATTAGGTTTATTATGGAAATGTTCATTTGAGAATGTGGATCCTCTTTGACAACCATTTCCTTTATCTTTCTTCCGGTTGAAGTTGATGGTTTTTTCAGTTACCTTTTTCAGAGGAATTTCAGTAATTAATATCATAGATATCAAAATCTTTGTTTTCCTTTATTATTTGACTGATTACACAGTTATAGTAATATTATTTGCTTTCATAATTTTTATAATTTGGGTAAATGAGTATTTCTCCTTGGAAAGTCTGAAAATCTGTTTTAGAAAATCACTTATTTTTTTAGGCATTTTGAATATTTGAAATTTTTTAATGAAATATAAATCAATACTTTTCCTTTCAAATAAAAAAAAAAAACACTCAAATTGCATGCTTCTTTTATGACCTACAGCTTTGCAAAATTGTTCTTATAAAATTGAAAACCTTCTGTAAATGTGATTCTTATTTGTTATTCAGATTTTCAGAAAGCCTTTTAAACAATGTAGGAAAACCAAAATATTCTCTCACTGATAGGTCAATTATTTAAAATTAAGAAAAAGAGAAGAGCTATCAATTAGGCTTGGGCCCCTACAAGGCTTGAGTAGTTATTTAACTTAATATATTATCACGGAATATTTTCAATTTGATGAACAACAACCAGATATTGTTTTAGATCCAATTTGGTATTCACTAATTTTAATTGTAGCATATCATTATCTTATTAGGGTTAGTGTATTTATTGTCATCAATCTAAATCATTCCACTTTAGACCTCATCCCTTTATGAAATAATTATTTTAGGTCAAATCTAATAAAAATGAAAATAAAATATATTTGAACAATTATGAGGTTAGAGTCAAAGAAATGATAATTTAAAAATTGGCTGACATTGTGATTGAGCACTTTCAGATAGATCATGTATTAGTCTTTTTCTTCTTCTTTCTTATCTCCACACTGGGTGAAGTAGAATGCATCTGCCTTTGTCATTAAGACTGGGAGCACTACTCAGTGGCAGGCCGACTTAGCTCCAAAAGAAATGGCCGCCTCTGACATGAGGAACAGATGCCATGTGCAGCCGCTTCTAACATGGAGTACAAACGCTGCTTATCCTGTATACCTGGATCAGGAGCCCTTACAGGGTACTATCAGCCGGGCCAGCTGAACCCAGGTTTTTTAGTGAGCTTGTTACTGCTCCCCCTCCTCCCTCATGTATTAGTGCACAAGAGGTATTCAATATTGTCGATTAAATGGTAGACCTAAATTTAATTGTCATGTTTCCTGAGAATTTATAGACAGCCTGTTTAAATAATTGAGCTACTTCGCGTATAACTTGAGTTGGAAATACAATTAGTTAATATGGTATATAGAGAGAAAAGAGTATATTATAAAAAGTTATTAAAAATATCATAAATTATTAAATTTTAATTAAATTTATATACATCTACTAAAATGTGCCTACATTGCTGTAAATGCTGAATATGGGAACACCAGGTTTTGGCACTTTGGAAACTTAGCATGTTATTTTACTTTTACTGATTCTTTAAGATGAAATGGATTGTTTTTCTTATTTCTTATCTCCACTCAAACATATTAGGGTATCAAGCCTGTAACCTCCCGGCTACAACCTACCTAGGAGGACCTGGTCAACCCTCAATAGAATCAGGACCTCTACTGGTAGATGCAACTACCTACTAAATAAGTGGAACATGAGTCCAGACCAGAACTGCGACTGTGGACAAATACAAACAATGCACCATATCCTAAGGGACTGTCCTCGAAGATTCTTCCAGGGAACACTTGGGGATATCCACCGGTGCACAGAGGAGGCCCTGGAGTGGATTCGTCACCTCGACATTCCACTCTAGAGAAACTTGCCAACATTGTTGTATTGTGCTGTAAAAAACAATATCATACGCAATAAAAAAAGCCTGTAGAGCTTGAAATCCTTATGCCATCTTCTGATGATGAATAGAGTTGACATCTATAATGATTGGGTGAAGTAGAAGTTGTCTGCTTTTGTCATTAAGACAGGGAGACCACTCAGTAGCAGGCTGACTTTGCTCCAATATGAAATGGCCACCTCTGACATGAGGAACAGATGCCATTTGCAGCCTTTCCTAACATGGAGTACAGACTATATACCTGGATCAGGAACCATTACAAGGTACTATCAGCTGGGTTAGCCAAGCCCAGATTTTTAGCAAGCTTGTTACTGCTCCGCTCCTATTTCATCTGGCTTGGGATCAACAAAGGCATAGTTGTATTATTTTTAAAAGGAAGAAATGCTATCTTTTAGGACATTAACCCTTTCACTGCTGATAACATGCCAGCATGTGTCATTGTAAACCTTCCTCAGTAACCTATAACACTCCAGTGTTGTATCCAAAATAGAACAGTTTTACTTTTGGTTCATTAAAAATTGTATTTTAATAATATATGGTGGTATCAGGGGCAATATAATTTTTGCTACCTTGTTATAAATTTCTGGTTTTGATATCATTGGTACCCTGTGTTTAAAAAGAATGCCAGCACATGGGGCAAGTCTACTCTTATGGTAGCGGCACTAGGTAACGGTACATGTTTAGAGGTCTGGCAACGAAAAGGTTAATATTATTCTCTCACAAAATTGCAATATATTTCATCTAAAATTCAGTTTTTCCACTGTTAATATTAAGCTTAACGTATTGTAGAGAATCTTATGTTTTCCCCATTGGCCTTTTGGAATTGCACTTACTAAAATACTGAGTGTTTATGTGTAGATAGAAATTATGAAAACATATGAATATGCACCCAAAGCTGTTTTTGTAGCATTTTATATTTTTGTTTTAACATTAATAAATATACTGTATGTGTGTGTGAATCACTGCTTTGATGAAAGGTTTTACTAATAATTTGATCCATCAATAAAGTTGCATTTGTTTTTTCAGGATGTCAATGTCCTTTTCATGCAATCAGATGGAGGTTTGGCACATAAAGATAAGTAAGTATGTGTGTGATTACACAAAATGTATAAATAAATAAAATTATATAGGTATAAATCATTTTCATCTCTTTGTATTATAATTTAAAGTAATTGAAAATAATGCATACCTATTTATATAGTATAGAATCTTTTTAACAGATATAAAAATAAATAATAGTAGATCATATTTTAAAAAATAATGTTTTAACATTAACTATACACATGGATAATATGTTTAGATTTTATGGATCTCGAGCCATTCTTTCTGGACCAGCTGGAGGTGTTGTGGGATATGCTCATACCACATATAATACTCATACTAAACAGCCAGTGATTGGTTTTGATATGGGTGGTAAGTAGTTTTATATTATATTTTAGACACACCTTTTGGAATTTTTTTTTTCAGGAACTTCAACCGATGTGAGTCGTTATGATGGGGAATATGAACACATTTTTGAAAGTGTTATAGCTGGTACGACAATTCAAGCTCCTCAGGTAATTAGGCCATTTTGAAAATGAACAAATACAGAGTAAAATTTGGTAAACCACACAAATTTCGGATATAGCTGATATTTACTTAGTGTGGTGGTTCATCATATATTAGATAAGGTTAAGTAACTTGTCTTTTTTCAAAAGTTAAAAATATAGGTTGCTTATGAAAGCTTTTGCTGTATGTAAAAATTTGATATATTCACCTATAGTGTGTTATAATTTTAATAATATTCTTTTTAAAAAAAAGTTTGCTCTTTTAATTTGTCATTTTTAAAGATGAGTGTCTGGTTTCCTTTCTCTGTACCAGCCATAGCTTGTGTCCAATATGAATTTCTGTTGGCATTGAGCCTTGATAGAACAGAGGTCACTTTAAACAAGTAGAATGGTGGTTAATCCATCTTCAAAGTGGCCAAAAGCTCTATATTTAGCTTTGCTAACAAGCCCGTTCATATCTAACAATTCAAACATGTGTGTGTGAAAGCCATTGTAAAGTGACAGAGCTAGAGGTGGAGTCAGATTATAAATTTGGCAATGCTCTTGAAAAGGAGTTCTTGAAAATTGCATATGTCTGCACTTGAGAACTTGAGTTGGAATAAGTCTTTGAATGGTTCTGTCAGAGCTTCATGTGTACGAGTATTAGCTGTAAGATAAGACTCACATATAATGGATGGGGTATAGAATGTTTTGTTTTATTTGATTCATTTGGATAAAGAGAACAGTTTACAGTTCTAATAACAGATGGCATGATAATGCATCATGTTTTAAATTATGTCTGAAAGCACTTTAGTCTAATTTGGCTTCCAATTTCAAATCCAATTACTTATATTTTGAGAGGATATTTTTAAAGGTGAATTTTAAGAATATGCTTTTTCTCATGGAATGAAATTGAAGTTAGACACAAGGTCAGCAAGTCTGCTAATGAGTTAGCTATGCTAGCTCAAATTTTGTTAATTTTGTACTGATCCATGCCTTGACAGAGTATTCTAAAATAGGTCTTATAAGTGTAATATTACATGGTGCATAATATATTTTTACCACCATCTAAGTAAAAATTTTAAAAAATAATTCAAGTCTATTTTTAGCTTTGTGTGTCATGATGCCAATGTGCTTTTTGAAAGTGCGAGCAGGGTAAGTGTGATGCATAGATATCTTGAAGAATGTGAACATATAAGTGCTGTGTTATTGAGAATAATATTTAATGTCAAATGCTGAACATGGTTGTTGATAGGGAAGAGGTCAATTACAGACACAAACTTGTTAATAGTTTCAATTTTTATACTTTTTGCAGGTTTTCATAGCCTTGGTTAGTGTACGGCATGGGAGTTGTTTTTGAGATGAAGTGTCTCATCTTTTTACAGGACAATATTATTCAGTTGTTTGATCAAGATATGTAGATCATATAGGTAGATGTTGAAGTGAATGGAGCCAAAGACTGACCCATGTGGTAGTCCTTTGAAAAGACAAAACAGTTTGCCAAAAAAATGCTATTAAAATTGATCATTTGGGTTTGTTTCAAAAGTAAGTTGATTCTCCTTCCCAAAATGCTTCGCTCTATCCCAAGTTATGTATTATTATTATCTCTAGTACACGTGGTGTACAGATCATGATAATCATGGTGGGTAGAAGTTGGCAACTGCTTTTTACTGTAAGTGCACCCCATGTCTACAAATGTGAAAAGCACTTCGACTTTGCATTTACAAATGTGCCAGAACCCTGTTTGGTTACGTGCACTAGCTGGTGAGGTTGGACTTTTGCCAGATTCAAAGGCCATTGAGGCTTTTTTTTTTATTAGAAAAAAGTGCCCAATGCGGGATTTGATCCCGGGTCGTAGCGGTCGAAAATCAATGGTTTAGACCACCCTTCCACTGACCCTCCCAAGTTATGTGAGTTTGAAAAACAGTTTTTCTTTTCAGACCAACTTTATTAAATGCTTGGAAGAGTTCATTGAAGGCTGATTGTGTAACACGCACATAAATATTTTTATCATGCATATTGATTAAATGCTAAAATATTAGGTACAATCAAAAATATCATGTGCTAACAAACTCTAAAAATTTTAATTATCAAATAATTTAATTTTAAAATGTTTCAGCTTGACATCAACACTGTTGCTGCTGGAGGAGGTTCAAGACTATTTTTCCGTTCTGGTCTATTCGTAGTTGGTCCAGAATCTGCAGGAGCTCACCCTGGACCACTTTGTTATCGAAAAGGTATTTTAAAACTATATAATTTTGTTTTTAATATATCAGATAAAATATTTTCTTTGTATAATTATATTTATAGTTACTTAATTTATATCTTTTACCAAATATTTTTGTTAATTCTAATTATTTTTCAGGAGGACCACTCACTGTTACAGATGCAAATTTATGCCTTGGACGTCTTCTACCAGAATTTTTCCCATCAATATTTGGACCAAATGAAAATGAACCTCTTGATAAAAAAAGTACAAGAGATGGTTTCAAAAAAATGACTAATGAGGTAAGCTATTTTAACAAGATACTATATATCTATATTTTTAGGGTATTGACATATTTGACACCCGAGTATAATTAATATTTTAAAAATCATTTATTATAATAATGTGTGTGTGCAGGGGTATATTTATAGATATTGAATTTCAATAGTAAGGTTTAAACACAAGGTAATAAAACCAAATCCAAATAAGTAGTGCGTGATGTTTAGGTAACAGCATTACCATCTTCAGACAAAAGTGCTGCATCTGAATATGGTAACAACGCTGTTACCAATACTTCACACACTATTTAATTATTTGGATTTGATCTTATTACCTTGTGTTAATAATCTATAATCCAAATTGTGCCTTATCAATAGTAAGGTTTATTTAAATATTGTAATGTAGAAAATTTTAGGAAATACAAACCTCAGAATGACATGGAAATTTATTAAAGAAAAAAACAAATAAAATACCAAAGAAGCAATGAGGCAAGTATCAGAGAGAGAGAGAGTAGCAAAATATAAATATAAAAATTAATAATCTATTGATAAAATAATAAATATTTTGCAACAATATTTTTACCAGAAAAATAGGATTTTTATATGAAATAGGAAAAAGGAGAATATCAACTGTCCACAGGACAGTAGTAATGTCCCTACGGTCCATATGCAAATAGTTCTTTTATTAGACTTTTGCAGAATGTCACTTGAGGAATCAGCATATTTTGAAGGACCCAAGACTGTGATTGATGTTATTAAGCAGAAGTGTGTTATCTGGAACCATAGTAAAAATAGTTCCATTAGCGATGCTTTAATGTTTCTAATGGTTTTGTAGCAAAATTTGTAAAGCAGTAAATCTATATTCAGGATAGGTACTGATGTAGGACAATGCTGGATCTCACACCATTGCAGTTATAACTGCAATTAATTACAATATATTGATTTTTTGGATGGAAGAATCTACTATTTTTATTATTTACCTTAGTGCATTATATAGGTAGGCAAAGAATGTACACAGCAAGTAGCTGTTGAACTTGGCAGGAATGTGAAGCAAACTGGTGTCACCCCGACACACTCCCCTTCATAGGTTGAACTCCCCTGGCATGCACAGATCTCCAAAGGTCCCTATGCCACCTTCCCTGTTTATTTTTTTAGCCCTAATATATATATATATATATAGTACAAATGTAATATTGTACTGGGATAAGGTGCATAAATTAAGAAAAAGGGTTCTTCTTATCGAGCAACTGAAAGTTGCTGATGGCTTGCGCCATCTATCGGAATAAATATCAACTATTCTCGTTAATTTTTAATTATTCCAGAATTGGCCAAATACCCATTCTTGATTAATCAAGAAAAGCTAACCACGGACGCGTTTCGGGCTGTTGGCCCTCATCAGCGTGGTGCAAGCTGTACCTCAACAACCAAAAAATTGGTCATTAAGGCATCCTGAAAAATCATGAAACGGGTAGTTAAGGCCAGAATTGCGTGAGAACGCTACACAACTTGTGTAGCGGGTAGTTAAGGCCAGAATTGCGTGAGAACGCTACACAACTTGTGTAGCGTTCTCACGCAATTCTGGCCTTAACTACCCGTTTCATGATTTTTCAGGATGCCTTAATGACCAATTTTTTGGTTGTTGAGGTACAGCTTGCACCACGCTGATGAGGGCCAACAGCCCGAAACGCGTCCGTGGTTAGCTTTTCTTGATTAATCAAGAATGGGTATTTGGCCAATTCTGGAATAATTAAAAATCAACGAGAATAGTTGATATTTATTCCGATAGATGGCGCAAGCCAGCAGCAACTTTCAGTTGCTCGATAAGAAGAACCCTTTTTCTTAATATATATATATATAATAGCATTTATCAACAATTCTTTATGTTGTTATATTTATAAGTATTCAAAAGAAAGATTTTACATATCATTTTAAAATTTCAATTTTTCAATGTAATAGTGTTCAAAGTTTTTTCATACTTTATCTATTTAATGACATTTTGGTACATTATGGGGGAGGAGGTTACTATAATATTTCAAAGAAAATTTTATAAATGCAGAGAAAAGTTGTTTGTATATAAGAAATCATTTTAAGTTTGATTATTATAACTAGTTTAATTTAATTAGTTGAAACATCTTTTAAAAATCACTCTAAAATATGTCATATACTGTTTCACATTTTTTGTTTTTAGGTGAATAATTTTAATTCAAGCTCCTCAGAGGTATCACAAGAATTAACTCTTGAAGAAGTTGCCTATGGTTTTATAAAAGTTGCAAATGAAACAATGTGCCGCCCAATAAGATCATTAACCGAAGGAAAAGGATTAGATACATCATTACATGTACTTGCATGCTTTGGAGGTGCAGGTGGTCAGCATGCTTGCTCTATTGCTAGATCACTTGGAATGAAGACTGTTTATATTCACAGGTAAGAACATTAAACAAAATCATTCTTATAAATAGGCATTAAGGTATTAACCCTTGGCAGACTTAGAGCTTCCAATCCTAACATTTAAGAAAGACTAACAATATTTTGCATTTAAAATTTGTATATTATATATTTATATTAGTAAATATTTATTTTAAAAGATTTTTTTCATTTATTTATATATATAAAAGCATAGGACGGCTTCCATCAGAATAGATGCCATCTGTTTCCATCCATCCATCTATATATATATATCAAGTAAACTTTTAACAGGCTATTAATATCATGGTGGGTATAAAGGCTTGTGACTTTTATTGTAAGTTCAAAACATCTATTTCACAAGTGAAAAGAAGTTAGGTTTTGTATTTAAGAGGTACCAGAGACTATTTTGATACTGCTGCTACCAAAAGTTATCTCAGATTTGTGCAAGTTGAGGACCATTAAAATAATCCTATCCTTTTAAAAACAAAATTTTTCATCTCAACTTCAAGTTGTTAAGAAGTTTTATACTAACATGACAAACCCCAAGTTTATTTTTGTTTAAAAGAAAATGAAATTCATTTTATTAATGAAATTTCCAAATTTTTTCATATAAATATTTGCTTGGATAATTATATATTTCTATATTTAAATCTCTAGTATGCAAAAATAAAATGTCTAAATATATCATTGCATCAAGTCAATAACATTTTACTCTTTTATACTCAATTCAAAATATATTTATTTAATAAATTTATGTTTGCGTTCTAGATATGCTGGAATATTATCAGCATATGGCTTGTCACTGGCAGATGTGGTGTATGAAGTGCAAGAACCTTGCTCTTTCATTTACTCTTCAGGTATGACCCTTTAAACTTTTATTAATTGAATATGAAATCTGTGCACCCTGATAAATATAGAAGTATTGCAATAGCTAAAAGCAAAGGAAATAAAAATCCTTTTATGTGAAGATTCATATATTGTTGGGACAATTCTGTCTTCTCTCTATGAAGCTAAAAACTAGAAACTGGCATAAATTTAATTATAGATTTGAAAACCTGTTTTCTTTCAAACAATTACAAAACTTCTAAAAATTTCATTATTACTAAATAGCCCAATTACTAATGTGTGTCTGGAATATTGTTTGGTTCATATACTGTTTAAATCAGCATAACATTTATGAATTCTTTGTAAATTTCCCACTACCCATATGCATCATTTAATGCAACTTTTCCTTAAATTTTTTCAGAGAAACCCCTTTTATATATGAGATATGATTGGGACTATTTTGTTTTTAGATAGAGATCTATATACTTTAATCTTCAAACTAAAATATCAATTATAGTAAGAGATTATTATATATTGTTTTCTTTATATTAGAAAAAATTTTGCTGTGTGGTGTAAATAGGTTTGCTTAAACCTTTATGAAGCTGATAGAAGTATATTCATTTGAGATATAACAGGATAGATTTTAACATATTCATCATGAAATCTATTCTGCTGCACTTTGATGCTCCTAGAGAGATTTTTTGTTTTTACACATCTTTATTGATTACCTTAATTATTACTATAGGAACACAAAATTAAATTTAGAAGCCTATTTTTAACCTGATATTCAATAAATATCACTTGCAAATTTTACAAAAAAATTGTTTTCTAATTGATTTAATTTTTTTTTCAGAAAATTTCAAGCAAATTGAACAACGTGTTGAAGCTCTGAAAGAAAAGTGCAAAAATGAACTATCAAACCAAGGATTTGCAGAGTAAGTTTTTTTAATTAAATTGTGAAAATATTGCTCTATATATGTTATGTGCCCATGTCATATATATATTTTTAAATTATTATTATGAGATGCTGTTACGAGTGTATAATCTGGATGATGCATCAATGAATCAATTATCAATTTTGGCAACTAAGAAATCTAATTATGTGTCCCTTCTATCTTTTATAGCTTTATACTATCAATAAGAGTTATGTTCATATAAATAATTATGAGTATGAGAGAGCTTGAGATGCCATCACTTTGCTTTTTTTTCTTTCCATCTGAAAGAAAATAAAGGTTATTTATTCTTTTGTTGTACTTAAGTGTTAACAAGACATAATCCAAATAAAATTTTCATGCACCTTAGTATCAATATTGTTACTCAAATGTCATATTTAGTTTAATGATTTGAACAGACTTGCTATATATAATTCGTGCTTCTAATCTATGATCAAAATTATTCAGTATTCTTCTGTTATACTCCTATTTGACTTTCTCCCTTCAACCAATTATTGAAATATTTCCGGGAAATTGCAAATGGTTTTGAAACAAATATTTTAGAGAATGATATTAACTCTATTACAACTTTCAGCATGAAAATGGTGTTATGAAAAGTGGTATATAGTATCAAAAATTCATTATTTTATTACTGGTAAATTCTTTTCTAAGGACCTTGAACTTTCAGCCATACTTCTCAAGGATTGATTAAAACTTCAACCTCATAATTTCTATCAAATTCGAAGGGCTCCATTAGGTGCACTATAATTTTGTACATCTTCCAGATCAGAGAACTGCAACTGAACTAATCTCTCTCCAAATTCCTCCAGGATCTATTATTGATTCATAACTTAGATCTCATTATCACACCCATATTGCCCCTTCACATTTGTTACAATTTTTAATAAAAAAAAAAAAAATATGATTTACTTTATGAAATTTATATTAACATATTTTGCGACAGTAATAAAGATGAGTTGTTTGGATAGAATAAAATGATAATTTTATAAGCATAGAGAGAGAGTTAATAATATAAATTATAAATTAAATTTTAAATTTAATTGCCATCTATCGATAAAATTTGTAACAAATAAATTTACTGGCAATGTGTTTCTTTTCAATAATATGATCAAATATTATCTCTACAGACCTTACTGCAATGATATAAGTTATTGGAGTCCGCTCATTCAATAACTTTTAGAAATTTATCTGTTACAAATATAAATTAAGTTGGATTAAAGAATTGTTAAATAAAGAAATGTAGAGACACTGATTATATGTGTAATTTACATAGGTATAATATACGTGATAAATGTTATTTAAACCAGATTTAAAAATAATATATTAAGCAACATTGTTAACCCTTACTGGTCCCCAAAGCCAGTGTCAGTGTCAGGGGTTTTGTGAATGGGTTTGCTGCTCGACCGCAAAGCCACTATCAGTGGATTCTGTGTGGAAAAGGGGGAGGGGAGTGGGGAGGCCATCTCTGGTGTCTCATTTTTTGGAAATGACATGATAATTTGCTGAATCATCTGCCATTACCTTTCACCTCAATTTGTTTTTTCTTTGCATTTTCTCACTTTTTCAACATTGCTTCTACTTTGCCGCCCCAAATCTCCTTTTTTTATTATTCTTCATCAACTGAAAGTGTTCTTCAAGATTCTGATATTATTTCCAAGCTACCGAAATTTAGGAATTTGAAGAGTCTAGCTCATCTTGAAGAACTAGAGAGAGACATTTACTTATTTTTTTCACAGATATATTATACATAAATTTCACCCTTATTGAAAAACTTTCTAAAATGCAGAGTTACCTAATTGGGACCTTTATGCCAAACCAACAAGTATGCCACTAGTACAGAAAAAATGGCTTTCTGTGGGCAAACTCTTTCCTTTAGAAAGAACGTTTTTGCACCATGTTGGGACAAGCATGTGGTCCATCTTGCCTCTTCATTCCACACAGCTAGTCACCAGGAAAATATACGTGACTCAGAAGAAAATCAAAAGTCAACTGCCATTAATAGGCAAGACTGATGTTACTGACCACTATTAAACAACTATTTGTACCATTCAGTACTTTTTCCTGAAGATGGTAACAATGCTTTTACCAAAATACCACACACTATTTATTCATTTGGATTTGGTCTTATTATCTTGTGTTTATGATCTATAATCCAAATTGTGCCTTATCAGTTCAAGGCATGTTCTTCTAAATTCACAACTGGTGGATAGAAAAAAACAGGTTTTTATTGTGAAACGTGTAGTGACAAACCAGCTCTTCATTTCAGGAATTGTTTCTGGAAATACCATACTTTATTGAAATATAAATAAAAATATCTATTGTTTTTGTGCTCTTTTATTATTGTGAGCACTAATAAATATCTTTCCATTCATAAAACATGATGTTTTCCATTATATTTGATAATATGGGGAATTAAGAAGAGATGCACGAGCGATTGTATTATGTGTGCAGTAGACGGCAGCCTGTGCACTTATGTAAAAAATGCATGCGCTGACTATACAGGGTTAAATATCATCATTATTTTTAGTTTCAATATAAAAACAAGTATTTTTGATTTTTTTACATTTTTCAACATTTGTCCTCAATATTCTTGGGTTAATATATATATATATATAAACACAAATATGATATTTTTAGTTTTTGAAATCCTATTAAACTTTATGTGTGCAGAAATCAAATGAACTTTCAAATATACCTTCATTTACGGTATGAAAAGACTGATTGCAATCTCATGTGTCTTCCAAGTTCTTCAAGTGAAAATGCCACTATTTATGGAGATTTTAAACTCACATTTATGCAAAGGTAATGTATTAAAAAATTCATCATTTTTTTTATAACTTTAAAAAGTAAAATAAGCTGTATTTTAAATATACTGATACTTCATTATCATAAGTACTTTAATTTTTAGGTTTTTGTTAGAGTAGTTGTATATTAATAATCTTTACAGTTCTCATAGGCCGCCATTTATTTTAGAGCTAAGTCGGCTTGCCACTAAGTAGTGCTCCCAGTCTTGATGAAACATTTTAAAAATGCATTCTACTTCACCCAATAATGATGGTTGTCAACAGTTCTCAAGCTTTAAAAGCTTGACACCCTAATATGATTGAGTGGAGATAAGAAAGAAGAAGACAGTTAAGGGTGAATTAAAATCGCATAAGGTACCAAGATAAAATTTAAAAAATATTTTATTTATGATGTTGCTAACAAGATGCACATTTTAAAATATTAACAGTAATACCACTCTATAGCAAACCCCATTGGGACTGAACTTGTGGTTCACTATACCCATGGTTCATTATAGCCATAGCAACTGTATTATTATATAAAAAAGGGGATTATTCAAAGTTAATTATAAGGGAATGTTCGCTATTATATTGCCGGTTCGTTTTAGCGAGGTTTCACTGTATTTGGATATGGCTTTTTACCATATGATTTGTATCCATAATCAAATTAATGCCTTATTATTTGTATGTATTAAAATTTAATAATACACCTATTCCCCGATTTACACGGTACTTGTTTTACACGTTTTCGCTTTTACACGGTTTTCCAAATAAGTTTTTTTTTTTTGTTTTTATCGCAATTTTTATTGCGGGAAAAAATGCGGGAAATTTTGGAGGGAAATGATGGCAATTTACCAAATAGGTTTAATTAAAATAAAAAAATTAAAACATTTTAATTTGAATAAAAATTATAATATAAAATATTTTTAAAAAAATAAAAAGTTTTTAATCTTCCCTCCAAAATTTCCCGCATTTTTTCCCTCTGAATTTTATTTTAATCACAGCCAAATTAACATAAATTAAAAAATATATATAGGTTTATGTTAGAGTTTAATTTTATTATTACTCTGTGTAAATGTTTTATTATATTTGACCAGGAGTGCCTGGTCACGTGTGTGTGTTTGTATATATAGTGTGTTTGGAAATAAAATGTGTGTTAAGTTGAGCTTTTGTGAGACTCGTGCTTTCACATAGTAGTTAGAGCTCGGAAGGCCCGCGTCATTTTTAGGACAAGACCTCGGCGCTCACTATACCTCTAGGTGGAAGAGTGAAAAGAAGAAAACCAGCCAGAAGAAGATCGGCTAACATTTTGGTCCCTCGAGCCGGATCTAGGCTAAGGTTAAAGTTATAAAGATAAAGAAGTTGAAGAAGATAAAGATAAAGAAGGCTTATGCAAATTTAAGCAAGATTAGAACAAAGAAGAATTTATGTAAATAAGTTTTTAAGAAAGTTTTGCAAAAAAAAGTTTTGCAAATTGGATTAAAAAGATAAGGCCGAGGTATAGTGCATTAAGGGAAAAAAGGTTAAGTTAAGAACAGCACCAAGGCTAGATAATGAATCGGGCATTAAGAAGTAGAGTCGTTCAAAGAACGACTATTTCCAAGTTAATCAAAAGGGCAGAAGCGGAGTTGGATGAAGAAACTCCTTCTGAGGATAAGAACGAGCTATAAACTCCTCGAAAAGTATATGGCAAATCTTCAAGATGAAGATAAGTTGATCTGGAATTTGATGCTGGACGATGAGGAGAATGATGACAAGGTACTAGAGGAGGAGAAGGATACAGTGAGCCAGTATGATCTGAAGTGGATAGGTCTTGAAATTAAGATAAATCATTTCCTCAGCTCTCTGAAGAAAAATACGGAAGCCCTCCATGGTGCTAGTTCGGAAAAGGGCTCGCTGCCTGGAACAAGAGTTTGCCGATTGCCCAACTTGGATTTGAAGATCTGCGATGGAAGCAGTTTAGAAGTCGGGATGAGTGAGAAGCCAAGGGTTGTAGGAGTTACCTTGATGAAAGGAGTTGATCCAGCTCCTATTAAGGAAGATGCTGGGATTGTGGTATCATCCAAGCAAATGGTAGAAGAGACATCCACACAGATTGCCGTTGAAGAACGTGAAAATGCTCAAGTTGAGAGAATGTACTTTGCTGAAGAAAATGAAAGGGCTCAAGTCGAGAAAAGGTCTGTTGTAGAAGTTGACGAAAGTCATAGGGCTGAAGTTAAGAAAGAATCCGTTGAAGCAGATGAAGAGAAAGGGCTGGATGTGGAACAAGGAATGGATTCAAAGAACACTGAAGAAGTGAAGCTGCTATATGCAGAACAAGGTACTGATTCAAAGATGGCAGAAAAGCTAGATGCAGAACAAGGCACTGATTCAAAGGTGGCAGAAGAGCTAGATGCAGAACAAGGTACCGATTCAAAGGTGGCGGAAAGGCAAGACGCAGATTTAGAGAATGGGAAAGACTCAGAAGCTGAAACCAAGGACAATGGAGTAGGGGATTCTGAGACTGCAATTAAAGGTTATGAATCGGTGAGCAATTCTAAAGCGGTAGCTGAGGGCGCTGATCAAGTCGAGATTTCAGATGGTGAGGTTGAGTCCATTGATGATATTGAGGAAAGAGTTGTCAGAGTTCCAGCATCGAGGAAATTGGTGGAAGCGGGACAGACTGGAGAAGTGGAATTTGGGGTAAAAGGATACTATTTGCCTGATCGCCCTGTATTTGGGTGTGAATCCAAGGCTGCGCCTGTGCGGCCAGTATTTGACGACGCTTCCTGTCGAGGATGCAACGGACTCTCGTTGAAACGATATTTGAGGAGGAGACCCAGTCTATTGAGAGGAATCCCTGAGATAAGGATAAAACTTCGGGAAAATAAATTCAGAGTTTTGGCCGACATGAGAAGATATTTCCGGTTGATGGCCATCAAGGAGAATGATTGGGACTACCTCAGATTTCTTTGGAAGAAGAAGATGGACAACTGATGGTTTTTGGGCGGGAAATCGTTGTAGACGATTTTAATTAAGTGCCCCGTACCTCAAAATCCGGAAGAAAAGGAAATGGTTGAATGATGATGCAAAGGATGGAGAAAGTAAAACGCTTTCTAAACAGGGATGTACCATCCAGATCACCTATGTGAAGAGAGAACCAATAGAAAAAGGTTCAATTGGCAAATATCTTCCAAACAATAAAATGCAACTTGTATCGAAGGAAACTGTTTCTGGAGCTGTAATAACTCCAATATTATATACTCCGGCCAGTTCTCCAAAGGGGCAAGTGCCTACTCCAGCGAAAGGTCTTAATTTAGGAGACAAGTCTCCAGAAAAGTCTGGTAAAAGTGCTAAACTGGAGAGGATTGCGAATCCGGTAGATTATAGGAATATTATATTGAGTGGTTTGAGATCTCTAAAGAAGATTTCAGAATCCTTCAGACGATAGCTCTAAGCCTTCAGACGATACCTCTAAGCCTTCAGACGATACCGCTAAGCCTGCAGACGATGCCTTAGCATCAGATCCTGATTCTTCAAAAGGTAAAGCTCAAGGTTCTCAAGAGGTTCCAGAAATTGCAGTGGAGGATTCTGACGAAAGGTCTGCAATTGAAGATTCTCAACCTTCAGGGCCTCTTGATGTGGAGGGTTCTGGAGTGGGGGCTTCAAGCGATGTAGAGGTAAGAGCTCAAACAAAGAGCCCTAAAGCCATATCTTCCAAAATACCTTGCATGAAGAAAGAAGAATCCAGCATAGACTTGGAAGAGGAGGACAATGGAAGAAACGAACCCTCTCCAGCCTCAATCACCTTCAAAGCCCTAGAAACCACAGATTCTAAAGAAATTGATCTGACGATTTTGGGCAACATTGCGAGAGAACATTGCGCACAAGGGATTACATTTGAACAGTCCAATGTTATAAGGACATTGGGTTTGGGATGGATCCAAAGTGAAGACTGTTTCTTATATGAAGTTCAGTCGTTGGAAAAGACATCGGCGACTACCACGAGCGAAATGCTTTCCTTCATCGCCAAGTTAGAAGATCCCTTAAGATGGTTGGCACCTGTCCTTGTAACAGGAAAAATAATGGTTCAAAGGTTGTGGATAACGGGATTACATTGGGATGATCCGATGGATGAATCATTGAGTGAAACATGGACTAATATTAGAAAGGAATTGAATTTAATAGGAAGTTGGAGATTACCCCGATGGTTGGGTCTCGGAAGGAATACCCAGGGAGTAAAATTGCATGGATTCGGTAATGACTTTGAAGACGCCTATGCGGCAGCTGTTTACATAAGAATTCCCACTGATGATGGAGTCAGTGTAAGACTGTTGGCATCAAAGACTAAGTTGGCTCCCATGCGGAAGATGTCAATTCCACGCTTAGAATTGTGCGCAGCTCTTCTACTGGCCAGACTAGTGAAATATATAATGGAAGAAGTTAATATCAAAATGGAGAGTGCTACCTGTTGGTCTGATTCGACCATAGTCTTGAGTTGGTTAAAAACTATGTCTAGAAATCTCCCCACTTTCATCGGCAATCGTGTCGTGGAGATTCAGAGTTGTCCACAAGTCAGGGAGTGGCGCTATGTTCCTACAGGAGATAATTCAGCGGATATTGCCTCGCGAGGAATTCTGGGGTCCGAGCTGAAATAGTCTTCCATCTGGTAGACAGGACCTACCTGGTTATCAGCGGAATCAACAGAATGGCCCAGAATGCTTCCTGTGGTTGAGAACCAAAGTCAAACTGAGCTCCTGAGTGTTCATGCCCTCAGTGAAACACCTGCAAGGTGGCTTATGGGCAGAGTGGTGGAGACACATCCTGGGAAGGACGGCCTGGTGCGGGTTGTTTCGGTGCGGACATCGGTTGGAGTGCTCCGAAGACCCTTGGTGAAGCTGGTGCTGCTTCCGGTGGCCCCTCCGGAACTTGATGTGACCCATCAACTCTGGGAGGAATGTTAGAGTTTAATTTTATTATTACTCTGTGTAAATGTTTTATTATATTTGACCAGGAGTGCCTGGTCACGTGTGTGTGTTTGATTGTATATATAGTGTGTTTGGAAATAAAATGTGTGTTAAGTTGAGCTTTTGTGAGACTCGTGCTTTCACATAGTAGTTAGAGCTCGGAAGGCCCGCGTCATTTTTAGGACAAGACCTCGGCGCTCACTATACCTCTAGGTGGAAGAGTGAAAAGAAGGAAACCAGCCAGAAGAAGATCGGCTAACAGTTTATAATGAAGAAAGAAGTTAAAAGAAAAGTTATTTCTTTAGAAACTAAAATCGAAATTTTGGATCGCTTACGAAAGGGAGATAGAGTAGTAGATGTTGCAAAATCATATAGCATGAACGAAGCTACAATAAGAACTATTAGAACAAATGAAAACACAATTATAAAGAGTGTTGCAGCTGGCAACACAACGAGTATGGGCACAACATCATACACCAGAAATATTGCAATGGAAAAAATGGAGCAAGCATTAATGCTTTGGATAGAAGATCAAACACAAAAAGAGTACCCATTGATACGGGTGCTATAACAAATAAAGCATTACGAATTTACGAAAAAATTGTAGAGCAATTGCCATCTTCTTCTTCAACTGAAAAGAAGCCAAATTTTTTGGCAAGTCGTGGCTGGTTTGAAAGATTTCAAATGAGACAGAGGATAAGTAAAAAAAAAAAAGAGACATTTTTTTTACACAGCTTAAATTTAAAAGGTGAACTGGCTTCTGGCGACGTAGATGCAGCCCAAGAATATTCAGCAAATTTTGCAGAAATTATTAACGACAATTCATACACCCCTGATCAGGTTTTCAATGCTGATGAGTCAGGGTTATTCTGGGAAAAAAAATGCCTGAAAGGACTTATGTCTCAAAATTTTATAAATCGGCTAATGGTCATAAAGCAGCAAAAGATCGCATAACAATTCTTTTCTGTAGCAATGCTTCAGGAAATTATATTATGAAAGCATTAGTGATTAACAAATCAAAAATGCCCTGTGCCTTTAAAGGAGTAAACATCAATAATCTTCCCGTTTATTGGAGGGCTAATAAGAAAGCGTGGGTTACTGCTGCAATGTTTACTGAATGGTTTCATGAATGTTTTATCCCAGATGCCAAAAAATATTTAAGTTCAAAGGGATTGCCTTTTAAAGTGCTTTTGTAAATTGACAATGCACTGGGTCACCCACAAGATCTAGAATATGAGAACGTTAAAGTAAAATTTTTACCAAAAATACAACTTCATTATTACAACCATTGGACCAAGGCATAATTTCTACTTTTAAAGCTTTGTACATAAAACGAGCCATTACATATATTTTGGAACAAATGGAGAACAATGAATCTTTAACAGTTATTAGTGCTTGGAAAAATTTTACAATGTTGGACTGGGTGAAGCATATCGCCTTATCATACACTGCGATTAAGCAAACAACGCTCAATAGCTGTTGTAAAAAATTGTGGCCAAATGTAGTCAAAAATGAACATTCCATTTCAACGTTAAATGAATATTCGCAGATAGTACAGATGGCGCATTCATTGGGCGGAGAAGGTTTTGATGATTTTACTGATGGTGATATCGCAGAGTTAATGGCTGATAAAGAACTAAGTGAGGATGATTTAGTTAACTTAGTTTGCGAAAGTAAGTCTGACAAATCTGATGAAGAGGAATTAGTACCAGTAACATTCACTGCTAAAGTCATCCGTGAAGGACTCGCATTGGGAAGAAAGCTGGGTAATTATTTTATGCAAAATGTGACACAAACGTTAAAAGGGCTTTACGATTCCAACGTGACATAAATCGCTGCTTGGCTCAATATGAGGAAGTTTACAAAGATCTTACAAAAAATTTGAAGCAATTGTTAATAACCGATTTTATTACCATCTCTCATAATGTAATTATTTCTGCTTCAAACATCGAATCGGCGCAAATAACTTCGAGTGATGAAAGTGAATTCGAACCTTCGATTCCGAAAAAAGAATGAGAGTAATTTCTGACAGTGATGAAGGATAATAAAACACCTTTGGTTTTATTTTTGTTCTTCTGTTTATGTATGTATTGTATTTATATTAAAAAAAAACAGTGTTTCCGTAATATATTACATATTTTAACCTGTCAATGCATTTTATTTTTATTTCTGTGTACACCTAAAAATATCGAAAAAAATCACAACTGTTAAATAGCAAAATTATGCATTTTCTGCAAGCTTTTCGATTTACACGGTTTTCTCAGGAACGTATCTACCGTGGAAATCAGGGGATAGGTGTATTTTATTTTAGAAATTTATTTTTTTCAGAATCAAAAAGTAAAAATACATATGTAATAAAGGGGGGGAAGCACCACTGCCTTTAAAGATCCATGTATAAATTACCTACTTTCAAATGAAAATAAATTTTGGTAATTGGATTTCTACATAGCTAATCTTTATATATATTTGTTTTTATAGATATCAACAAGAATTTGGATTTACAATTCCTGATCGCAACATAATTATTGATGATATAAGAATCCGCGGTATAGGACAAAGCAGTTGCAATGAATATCTTGAAATTGAAAAGGCTTCAACTGAAACTGCATCACATGTAAAGGTAATTATCTTTTTAAATAATCTCATGGTCAGTAGTATATTTTGATTAAACATAGTTCATAAGATATTAAATATAATAAGAATAACTTTATCCTTGAAAAGGTGATTTTGTGTTATTGAATGTTTTATATAAAGAAAAAGAATGGCTTAAGCAACTCAATAACATTGAGAGAAATCGATTCCAGAAAGCAGGGACCACTGGGCCATAATTTAAAGTCGAGGAGTTTGTGAAAATTTTAAAAAATAAATACAAAATAGTTTCAAAAATTCAAATTTCTTTTTAAAATAATCTTATAGTATTATATTAAGCATTTTAGTTGAATTATTACACCATTTTCAAAGAATTCTTAATAAAGATATTCAGAAAACTAGTGGGGGTCGGTGGAAGGATGGTCTAAACCGTTGGTTGTCGACTGCTACAACCCGGTTTTGATTCCTGCATTGGGCACTTTTTCTGTTTAAAAAAAATGCCTCAATGGCTCCTAATTCTTGCAAAAGTCCAACCCCACCAGCGAGTGCAAGTAACCAAACGGGGCTCTGGCACATTTGTAAGTGCAAAGTCGAACTGCTTTTCACATGTGTAGACATGGGGTGCACTTACAGTAAAAAGCAGTCGCTAACTACCCACCATGATTTTCATGGCCTGTACCACGTGTACTAGGGATAAGCAAAAAAAAAGAAAACTAGTCAAATAAAATTTTTTGGAATTGCCTTTATATTATTATATTTATATACATATAAGAATATTACCAAATAAAATAATAATAGACCTGGTAGACAATTTAAAAAACTACATATCAGAGTTGCCATTTCTATTATTTTCTTATATTCCCTCAATTACTATTCTATTTGACCAAATATTTCATGAATTTTGTAGTCTATATTTGCAGGGCCGTCAATATAATTTCTACAATTTCCAAATCTAATAATAATTTAGTAGTAAATTCCTTAACTAATATGGCTTGGAATTTAATTGAATATGTTATAAATATGTTTAAATTGTTTGTGTGTTTCAGAAAACTCAATGTTATTTTGAAGGTGGTTATCAAGAAACTCCTGTTTATCTCCTTAGTGGACTCCTTGCTGGTAATAAAATGCCTGGTCCAGCAATAATCATCGACAAAAACTGGTAATTATTTATATACTTAATCAAATTAGTCATCTCTTCTAATTATAAAAAATATTTCCATACTATTAGAATACATTCTAGAGTAAAAAAATATTGAATTATATATATTATAACCACACCCACCATTATATGGGCATTTTATATAATAACTGCCGTCTATCATTAAATACCATTTATAAAACATTGACTTAAGTTAATTCCTGACCATTCACCAACCTACTCTCCTTATATTTCAATTAGAGCCAACTATGTACACATTTTGGGCTATTGGTCTTATTTAGAATGGTGTAGACTTTAATAACCAATTAAGAAAGTTGAAGAGGCTTCTTGATTTATCAAGAATGTGGTTTTGCCAATAGCTGAAATATACCTAAAAATATATATATATTGATATTTATAAACAAAAATGCATTGCCATGCTTTACTGCCTGATCTTTTCATTGTCTTTATTTTTAATTTACCTTTAAACATATTTTAACATAAGCAAATTTGGCCTTTAATAACTATTTCTTATTTTTTCAAGAAATCTCTTTTACCACCTTGACAATGTAACAAGGACCAAAATTTTGAAATGCATGTGTGAATGGCTCTAATTGATTTTTCAAGAAAAAGGTTTGGCCATAAAAGTCTGACATATTATATATACATATACATAATATTCATATATATATAAGAAAGACTACTTATACACTTTGTTTTCAGGCTGTACACAGGATGGCCTTTTATATTCACCAATGCTACTGTTGTGGCTTATATAATACATAAAATACATGTCTTGTATAGTGATCAAAATATACTTGATTTTGATACATTTGAGATGACAAGCATTTTAGGCATATATAAAAATGAAGAAATTAATTTTGTGTACATGAATATGATTTCCCTGCATTTTAACAGTGTGTTCTAGACTATTATTTAGCAAACCACTTCACTAATTCTAACAGCTTTAGGCAGATTTGACTGATGTTATAACTCAATGTCTATGAATTTTGAAATTATAGCCACCTTTTTGTACTCTAAGAAGGCCATAGCCCATAACCATGTTATTTATGTATGAGTTTGTTCTAATTTTTTTTTATACAAAACTGGTGTTAGGGCTTATTCACTGATCTCTGCCTTCTAAGACCCATTTTCATTCATTTAATAAAAGGTAGCAGTGAAAATTTGCAAATACAGTATAAATATAAAATAAAGGTCACTTCTCCCATCAAAATATATGCCAAAAACTAGGCACATCTATTTTCTTGGAAGAGAGGTGACCTTTATTATCCTCTCCCAGCAAAATTTCTATCTATACAGTATAAAACTAATCTATATATTTGAAGAAAAATATCTTTTTTTTTTTTTAATATTGAATGTCTGGATTTTTAATTATTTTTTGTTTCAGCACAATTTTAGTGGAACCAGATTGTGAAGCCATTATCTGCTCAAATGGGGATATAAAAATAGAGGTAAACCATTATTATTCACATTGTGTTCTTTAAGGTTCACACAAATTTTATACAAAAATAACAATATTTACAAATTGAAAACAAATTCATGACAAAAAAGAATTTTATAAATGCCTACTAATATTTGCAATAAAAAGATGAAGAAGATTTGAAAATTAAATATGGTATACCCTTGTTTGTTATTGCAAAGAGATGATAGTTAGTTGATTTAAGTATGCCAAGCACATTATCATAGCACAAAAGTACATTATCTCCTTCCAACTTTTAGGTAGCTTCATGTACATAATTTTATTATTTCTATAGGATCAACATTCTGACATTAAATAGGCACATTTTACATTCATTAAAATGACATTTATTCAAAATAAAATAATTTGTCGTTATAGTTTTTATTTATTTTGGAACTTCAAAATTTGATTAGAGAAAAACACAATGAAGATTACATATTCAATACAATAACAGGAATTGAATAATCTCTCTCAATACAGGTTACTTTTCACCATACAGCCCCAAATCAATTTTTGAAACACCTTTTGAGGTTTTCATTCCACCGATTTCTGTCTGCAAAGGATGTCAGCCCAGAATAGGGAATTTTTAATTATTCATCTG
Source organism: Cordylochernes scorpioides (assembly GCA_030710605.1). NCBI lineage: Eukaryota > Metazoa > Arthropoda > Arachnida > Pseudoscorpiones > Chernetidae > Cordylochernes > Cordylochernes scorpioides. The sequence continues at coordinate 164,158,439 of CP092886.1, read as the reverse complement.
TTAAAATTCGATAATTCCTCTTTTCTTGAATAATCAGCTCCTAAGTTTCACACAACACTTGCTTCATATATTTCCTGAATTGAAGATGAGAAACACTGCCATTCAAAAACATATTTTCTTTAGACTGTAAATATGCGACAACTTCAACATTGATATAATGAAGCTATAAGCTATAGTAGAGTAAAAGGTATTTTGTATGTCCAAAATGGTAACTATTTTAGAACCCTTTGTTCCCTCAAAGAAAAATAAAAAGAAGTCGCAGGAAATGAAACTTGCATAAGAAGGAGAATGAGAAGGTGTGAGTGGGGAGGGAGTATTTCTAGGTCACAAAGGCATATAGGATGAAGTTATATTCACAGCTAATTATAGCCACTCAAATTTGACCATTCTTAAATGTTAAACATAATTCAATATGCTATTAAATGATCATCTTGAAAGTTGCTCAGAGCTATATGAAATTTAAAATCCATTCTATGATATTTCTAGAATTAAATTGTTGACTTGATTTTTTTCAGAGGTCAATAGCTTTATCAATGTTGTGTGTTGTGTTTACACTGGCTAAGATCATATGTACTTTCATCATATTTTTTACTTTAGTATTAGCGGACGTATATAATTTTTTTTCTTTTTTAGCAACCAGACCATATTACAATGCCAGTTATTTTCTTACATTTTTATACAATTTAAAAATATATATATTCCTATGCCTATAATAACCAATTATCTCAATCTTCAAATAGGAAGAAAATGGTTAATTTTTTTAAGACACTAAGCTAGGTTACTCTAGCAGCCGAACAATATTTACATATATAATATAAAATACTAAGCAATTTAATAGAAAATTGGTGCTGAGATGCTTCATAATTTAAAGGTAAATTTTTAACAATTGCAAATTTTGTTGTTTCAGATTGGCAGCAGAATTAATAATACTGTAACTACAAACTTGGATGCAATACAACTTTCAATATTTTCACACAGATTCATGAGCATCGCTGAACAAATGGGAAGGTAAAGTATAAATATATTTTTAATTTTTGAAAAAAAAAAATTTATGTGTGTGTGTAAATTTAGAGTTCTGCAGCGAACTGCAATTTCAACTAATATAAAGGTAAGATTTTCACTCTATTTTCCTTTTTGTGAGAAATTTCTTAATTGTTAAATCATTTTTCTAAATGTCTAAAATAAGGGAGCTATAAATTTTTTCCAAATCTCTTGAGACCTCATTGACATGAAAGAATTTCTTCAACTTTCTCTATCCTGCCAGTCTTCCAACACACTATTTTTGAAATAATAAATTAAGTATTAGAGGATATTTATTATAAAATATTTGACATGTGGTTTCAATATATGATAATATCTATTTAAAAACTTCAAAATAGTCATTCACAGAATCTTGAGGCAGAAACATCACTTTTGTGACAAATAATGACAATGCAGCCAATGTCCAGAAATTTTGTTGCATTGAAAATATTTTATAAATCACTGATATACTCAGAGATGGAAAGCCAAGAGGTCTGATCAACTCATCAAACAAATGTGCAAAGTCAATGATGCTCTTGTAAAAGAATGCACAAGCTATTTTCAAAGTATGTCTATTGGCAGAGCTGACTGCTATAGGGCGCGTCCCCAGGTGGCGGATAGGGGAACGACCTTCAGATATGAAGGCCAGCTGCGAAACAAGCAGAATAACTCTGACAAATAAGCGGTCGCGGACCAACAGCAGCATTGTTAGAAGAGGAGTAGACCTCTTTAAAAATCTGAGTTCAACTGACCCGGTTGATAGACCTCAGCAAGGGTCCCACTCCAGGGATACGGAGGAGCTGTGTCTGTACTCATGTTAGAGTCGGCAGCAAAGGCGACTGCTTCCATGTTAGGAACGGCCTCAAACTACAGGCAAAGTCAGACTTTCACCAAAGTGTGCCTGGATCATGGTGCCATGATCAACGAAAGCTGCACCCCTATACCCCATTCCATGAGATCAGATGTTGATTTGCATGCTGCATCGCCCGTCGCGCAGAATGAACAGGGGTGCGTTCAGGACTTAGGTAGAGGGTTCTGTCCGATAAGTATAATACAGTCTCCACAAACTTCACACTTTGCAACTTCCAAGCAATTGAGCATTCTGCAGTGCAACATAAATGGATTGTGCTCAACAGCAACAAAAATAAAATTAGAAGAAATAATGGAAATAGCTGAAAAACAAAAGATACAAATTATAGCCCTACAGGAAACCAAATTAAATGAAAAGTACAATCTCAAATTTAAAAACTACAATATCCTCAGAAAAGACAGAAATAAAGAAGGGGGTGGCCTTGTATTTTTAATCAAGAATTTGTACTATGAAGACATAGCCATTAATATTCCAAACACATCAGACCTCGAAGCCCAAGGTATCAAAGTCTACCTCAATCAAAATAAAACCATCAACATATTCAATATGTATCACCCACCAAACAATAAACTTATTGACGATGGAACAATGGCTCAATTTCTTACAGACAACACTATTATTGTAGGTGACCTTAATGCCAAACATCAACTATGGGGATGTTCCACGCCAAACCCAAGAGGCAAAATACTTTCAAACTTATTTGACGACAATGCCTTCATGTGCTTAAATGATGGGAATCCTACCCACCATTCCTACAGTTATAATACCGCACAAGCCCTTGATATAAGTTTTTCCAGTCCTGACATTTTCCACAAATGCAAATGGCAAATATTAAAAAGTATTGGAAGTGATCATTTGCCTATTTTGATAGAAATTAGCACCAAGACCAAAACCAGCTCAATTAAAGAAAAATTCTGGAACTTCAAAAAGGCTAATTGGAATCTTTACCAGCAAAACACCAATGAAGACTTTAGAAAAGCACCCACTAGGATAAAAGATCTGGAACAAAATTGGATATCTTTCAAAAACACCATTATTAAAGCAGCCAAAGTTTCAATACCAAGAGGTAATATTAAGAAATGGATTCCAAATTATACACACCAGGCAAAAGATATTCAAACACTTATAACTAAGAGAAATGAACTACAAAAAAAGTGCACCCAAAACCAAACAAATTGTAGAACTGAACTGAACATTGTGAATGCAAAAATAAAAAGATTATACATAAATATGAAAAGGGAAAAATGGAAACAAACTTGTGAAAACCTGAACCCTAGAAACCCAAATACAAAACTTTGGCATTTGGCAAAACAAATTGACAGAGCCCAGCCACAAACTGAAAACACAAATATGATTAAGAATACAGATGGTACCCCAGCAACTAATGACAAAAATGCTGCTAATCTTTTAGGTAATTCATATCAAATAAGTAGTAAAATCAAATTTGAAATAAAAGATAAGAAAGTTGAAAAAAAGGCCCGAAAGATTATCCATGACTGTAAAAACGTCACTAGCACTCATAATATTTTCCATGAAAAAATCAATATGAAAGAGCTAGATTATGCATTAGAAAACACTGACCTGAACAAGACTCCTGGGCCAGATGGAATCCATGGCCAAATGATATCAAACTTGGGCAAAAATGGCAAAGAAAAACTTCTTGATATTTTCAATAACTCCTGGAAAACTGGAAAATTGCCTCAAGACTGGAAAACTGCAACAATAATTCCTATTAAAAAACTTGACAAATCTGCTGATGACCCAAAAAACTACCGACCTATCTCCCTCACAAGTATTTGCTGCAAATTAATTGAAAAAATTATACTCAGACGACTCACCTACCACCTCGACACAAGAAATCTCTTAACAAAGAACAATATGGATTTAGGAAAGGACATGGGACAATAGACCAACTCTTATTTTTCACACAAAAGGTAAAAGATGCACAAAACAGAAAACCAACTAACCACACAATAGCTGCTTTTTTAGACCTTACACAAGCTTTTGATAAGGGGCATGGAAAAATAAGTTAATTACAAAATTATACAAACATTTCAAAATTGATGGAAAAGCTATCACTTGGATAAATGATTTCCTTAAAAATAGATACATCAGGGTCAAATATAATGGCACTCTATCTAAAACCTTCAAATTGTACCAAGGATTACCACAAGGATCAGTCCTTAGCCCAACTCTCTTCACCCTATTTATTGCAGGCATAGAAGAAAAAATTTCACATAAAACCAATATTGGACTTTTCGCTGATGACATAATTCTATGGAGCAGCAATACTAACTGGAAAAAAGCTGAAAGAGATTTGAACAAGACTCTTTTCCACCTAGAAAAATTTGCTAATAAACATAAATTAGAATTTAACCCTCAAAAATCTGAAACCTGTCTTTTTACTACCGATAAGAAACTATACAAAATAAGACCAAAAATTATTCTGAAAGAACAACAATTGCAATATAATAAACATCCTAAATATCTTGGCTACACCCTGGATCCAGAAATTAACTCCAGTAAACATATTGAAGAAGTTATTAGGAAAGGAAGAGACCGACTAAAAATCCTGAAATATATTTCAGGAAGAGAGTGGGGAGCCGATGCAACCACACTAAAATTAACTTACACATCTCTAATTAGACCTATCCTGGAATATGGATATCAAATCTATGGTACAGCATCTGAAACAAATCTAAAATCACTGGAAAGGATACAAGTAAGTGCAGCTAGAATTATTACAGGTCTTCGAAATACCTGCCCTAATATTGTACTTTACGAGGCAGACATTATGCCCTTAAAGGATAGAAGAAGCTACAATCTGCCAAAATATATAAACAAAATCAAGAGTTATGGAAACAAACACAGAACTTCCAAGTACATACTTAATTGGGAATCCAATTTAAGACTCAAAAAAGAAGGCCCTCTACACCTGGCCAAAAGAAATGAATTTTTAAAATATAAAGTGGAAAAAAATTATTTAGCAGAAAAATTTCTCCATGCAAACCACTACAAAATGTTATTTTTAATGCCACTTTAAATGTACCCACCAACAAACAATACCAAAATCCAGAATACTTAAAACAATTATCATTAGAAATAATTAATAACATTCCTAAAAATGCAATAACTATCTATACCGATGGTAGCAGAGACGAGCTAGGACACACTGGCAGTGGCTGTCTCATCAAAACCACAAATGGCATTGAGAAAATGAACAGAAGAAACCCAGATTTTTGCTCAGTCTTCAGATCAGAACTTATAGCCATCTATGAAGCCTTAAAATCCATCAGAAATACTAATTATCAAAATATCTGGATTCTTACTGATAGTAGAAGTGCCATACAACACTTGAGTCACACAGGGGAACTCAGAGACAAAGTAAGCAGGAACATAATTGGTTATCTCCAAAAACTCTCAAAAACCTCAAATATTCACCTTCAATGGATACCCTCACACGTTGGCATTGAAGGCAATGAAGCTGCTGATGTGCTAGCGAAAAAAGGCACAAAAGAACCCTTGCCACAGAAAAATAAACTTACTTTTAAAGAAATAGAAACAATAGCCAAAACAAAAATAAACAAGAACTGGAGGATCCCACCTAAGCACAGTTGGTACAGTGGAGTGAACCCAGGAGAAGCTCTGAACATCAGAAATAGACAGCATCAAACAACACTAACAAGATTTAGAACAGGCCATCTCAAGCCATTGAAGATAGAAAATAATAACAAAATTTATCCCACTTGCCCAAAATGTAGTTTGGTACCTGCAGCTCCAGAACACATTTTGGCTTGCATTAGATGCACTAAACAGGACCTTTGGGAGAGGCCGCTGCTCATCATAAAACAGCTCGAGGAGCATGAACTCATGGAATTCGTGTAATCTTTACACAAGGGGATAAGAAACAACAACAACAACAAAATAATTGTGTCAAAATCTCTAGTCATTATTTTACATTTTGAACGTTTTTGTACAGGAAAGACTAGATTTTTCATGTGCTCTATTTGGACCTGATGGTGGTCTTGTGAGTAATGCTCCACACATTCCTGTTCATCTTGGAGCTATGCAAGAAACTGTCAGATTTCAGGTATGCTATCATTTTGCATATGTATACTCTAATTTACCCTAACAAAAATAATTTTAACAGATTAAAAACCTTGAAGATAAAATTATGCCTGGCGATGTTCTACTAGCCAATCATCCAAGTGCAGGGGGAAGCCATCTTCCAGATTTAACAGTCATCACACCTGTAAGTAAATCTGAATTTGCCTTGTAACTTGATGATTTGCATTTCATCAATTTTTTTTTGGTTCAGGTGTTTTATGGAGACATTTCAAAGCCCATCTTCTATGTGGCATCTAGAGGACATCATGCTGATATTGGAGGGATTTCACCTGGATCAATGCCTTCAAATTCTACTTCAATAAATCAGGAGGGTGCAACATTTATCTCCTTTAAACTAGTGAATAAAGGAGTATTCCAAGAAGCAGGCAAGTATTTAAATTATATATTTTTACTTATATACACTGCGTGACATTGAAAATGGAACACCAAGAAATAGTGGCCAGAAAGTGATGAAACTCGGCAGTCAGAGAGAGACAGGGACGAACAATAAGTGATCTTCATTTCAAAATGATAGTCATAATACAGAGCGAGAACGGTGTCGGCTTAGTAGCAAGTAGGACCACCGCGGACGGCGATGCACGCAGCAACACGTCTAGGTAGAGAGTCAATCAGAGTACGGATGGCGTCCTGAGGGATGGCTCTCCATTCCCTCTCAACCATTTGCCACAGTTCGTCTTCTGAACGCGGCTGTGGCAAGGCATGCAAACGGCGTCCAATGATGTCCCAGACGTGCTCGATTGGTGAGAGATCAGGAGAGTACGGTGGCCAGGGAAGCATCTGTACATCTTGCAGAGCTTGTTGGCTAATGCGAGCAGTGTGCGGTCGGGCGTTATCCTGCTGATAAAGGGCATTGGGTACCTACCCCCTGAAGGTAGGGGAGTGTCACCGGTCGCAGCACATCATCAACGTATCGTTGGGCCGTCATAGTGCCCTGAATACGAAGTAAAGGTGACCTGGAATCATACGCGATTGCGCCCCAAACCATGATTCCACGTTGTCGCACGGTGGGCGTTCCACAATTGCTGCCAGATTGGACCTTTCTCCACGTCGACGCCACGCGTACACGGCGACTATCACTGGACAAGCAGAAACGCGACTCATCTGAGAACACGACCCTGTGCCATTCCGTCATCCACGTCGATCTAGCCCGGCACCATTCCAAACGTTGGCGCCTATTCGGTGGGGTCAATGGCAGTCTTCTTAGCGGACGGCATGAGTGCAAGCCATTAGCAACCAATCGACGGGAAATGGTTCTGGTCGAGATGGAATGATCTAGGGTGTCTTGCACATGTTGCTGGATGGCGGTACAAGTGGCTTGTGGGGCCGCCACTGCTTGTCGAAGGATACGCCGATCCACACGTGCTGACGTCACTCTGGTTGCACCGACATTCCTATAAATTGCCACATTTCCTTGTTCCAACCATCTTCTCCACAGTCGGTGCACGGTGGACGCACCAAGGTGTGTATCAGCTGCGATTTGACGTATGGACCAACCTGCCCTTTTCAGTCCGATCACCATGCCCCTCGTAAAAGCGTCTGTCTGCTTGAACTGCCTCCGTTTACGATGACCTGGCATTCTCTGTTATTACACGTGTCTTTTGACACAAGAACAAAATTTATACAATGATTTTCCTTGAAGAAATAACGACACGAATACTGTCCTTTCTGCAAGTTCCTTCCCTTATATCTTACTCCATGTGCGCACGAGAGCTGCGCATTTTACATCATTTGCATAACTCGGTTAGGCGCGTCTACCCTGAAATTTGCATAATTTTCTGGCCACTATTTCTTGGTGTTCCATTTTCAATGTCACGCAGTGTATTAATATTTATGTATACAATATAAAATATATTAAATAATATTTTCTCAACTATTTTTAGAGTTCAACAATTAATAAATATTTAGCAAAAGAATGTATGACAAAATTATTTTTCTGAAGTTAAATAATATACATACCTATATATATGTTTCTTTTTCTAACAAAAAAAAAACTTCTCTTAAAGCTCAGAACCAATATTAGTAAAATTACAAAATTCGGAGTGAAAGTATCCGAGAGCTATATAAATATATATATTTATGAGGCAAAGTTTAACATATTTAGAATTTGAACAAATTTTTCTCAACTCTCGAGCGCTCATGGATTGGGGTGTATGGGTGCAGCTTTCATTGATCATGGCAACGTGATCCAGGCATTCAATGGTGAAATTCTGACTTTGCTTGTAATTTGAGGTCATTCCTAATATGGAAGCAGATGCCTTTGCTGCCGTCTCTAAAACGAGTACAGATGCAGCTCCTCCGTATCCCTGGAGAGGGCCCTTGCTGAGGTCTATCAACCAAGTCAGTTGAATTCAGGATTTTTAAAAAGGTCTTACTCCTCTCTCTCTTCTAACAATGCTGCTGTTGGTCTGCGACTGCTTATTATCCAGAGTTATTCTGCTTATTTCGCAGCTGGCTTTCATTCCCCTATCTGCCACCTGGTCATTCCCCTATCCGCCACCTAGGCACGCATCCTATGGTAGTAAACTCTACCTAGGGGTGGCTAAAATTAATGTAATAAATCTAAGGGTTTTTTCTGGATTGGTATTCTTATATTCTTTTCCAAATAACAGAATAAATAGAAATAGCATACAATATAATAGTATATAAATTAAGGTTTATTCTTCATTTATTATACAATTTCAATTATAGTTTTGTAAGTGCAAAGTCAAACTGCTTTTCACATGTGTAGACATGTGGTGCGCTTACAGTAAAAACAGTCGCTAACTACCCACCATGATCATCATGGCCTGTACCACGTGTACTAGGGATAATTTTTTTAAAAATTATAGTTTTATAAATTGTGGTATATATATATGTGACAATATAATAAGGTGGGAAGAGAAATAAGGACACCACAAGTTTGGAAGAGGAATCCCAGACAACCAGAGAGAGAACTGTCCTAATAGTCCTGAGGTTCCAAGTAACGGCCCCAGTGGTCGCCCCTTGGAATGTCGCTGATGTCTAAAGTGACCGGACTTTACCCTCCCGTCTCTCTCTGGGCTGGCTCTAGGTTTGCTTTATTATTCCTGGAAGAGTATATACTATGACATATATATATATTTTATTTTCAGAATTAATTGAAGCTCTAATGGCCCCATCACAATATCCTGGATCAAGTGGCTCAAGAAACATTAAAGACAATATAGCTGACTTACAAGCTCAAGTAGCTGCTAACCAAAAGGTAAATTATGAAAATCTACTTTTCTTGTTTTGGTTATTCTCTAATTTTGAATAAATTTCAAAAACATTACATTTTAACCCATTATTAACTTATTAAAAAGAAAGCTTTATATTGATTTTATTATTTAGATAGTAAAACACTTAGTTATATAATAAATACACTTCAATTGAGACTATAGAGTGTGAAAGTGCCAATATTAACATTTAACAAATGCCAAATATTTAGTCTAAACTAAAAGGATATTTCAGCAATAATTGGTGGACATAGCATAATTGTTCAAATTATCTCACTTCCATTTATTTGCCATCTTTTTGATACAACTTCAAAAATATATTCATTATGAAGTTTTGAATCTTTAATTATATTTAGTGATCAATAAAATTACTGAAATATGTAGTGGGAATGAAAAGATGATGATTAAGGACAAAACCAGAAATCTCTCTGCTAAAAGAAATATAATTTTTCACATTGACGGATTGAAAGAGAATCTGGAGATTATAAATCCTGCGGCAACAAAATATTTTTCTTGTGACTTGTTTATATAGTATACTTTGATTATTGTTACAAATAATTGTTAACCATATAATTTCCTTTCAGCAGCATATTTTTTATCTACATGTTAAAATGACTATTGATTTTTCAGGGAATCAAACTTGTAAAGGAGCTTATTGAATTCTATGGACTTGAAGTTGTCCAATCATACATGAAACATATACAGGTGAGTGCTTCTTTATGAATAATATATTTTAATGGATATAAATTAAGAGCGTTCATAATAACATTCTACTCTATGAAATCTGTAAATCCTTCTAATATCATATATGAAATTTAGTTTACTACAAAACTCATTCAATGTTTAAATATAGTAGAAAAATGTCTTAGTACCTATGCTCTTGTAAAATATAAATATCATAATACTTTTAGATTATATATTTAGCTACATTTAATATTAAATTGTATAATTTTTGAAGTAATAATAGTTTTGCAGCAAAAGGTATACAAATTTGATTTCATGTACTTTTATTGATCAATTTGAAATATTAATTCATACAAATATTAAATCAATCCCTCTAATATTGATAATGTAAATATAGTGACAGTTTCTGTATAATTCTAAATGATTTCTTCCTTGGCTTTACTGCTTAAGAAAAAGTCCTGCTATATTTTTGGCTGGCCCAGGAATGTCACCTTTTAACTGCAATTATAATTTATATCAAAGGTATTGTTGAAATATACACAATATTTATTATTTTTATCAACAAGTAGAATTTTGAATTTAGACAAGGTTGAAACAGATAAAAAGACAACATGCAAAAAAATGTATGATTTTCGGTAACAACACTGTTACCAAAAAAACATCACACATTATTCATTTGATTGTGGTCTTGGTACCTTATGTTTCTAAACTATAATCCAAATTTCACTCATCACATGATTGATTATTTTCAATTGAAAGGGAAGATAGCCAAAATCAATGAAAGCAGAAATTTGTTAAATTTTGGAAATTAAGACAAAAGAGCCAAAACATAGGTACCAATTTGGAATTAGGATTAAAAAAAAATTCCAATACTTAACTATGACTGATTTTTAATATCTGAAATAGCGATATTTGATTTTGTAACCTAGTGTCTGCCGTTAACATTAGTGCCATTACTTTTTTTTCATTTGAATTTAGTCCATTTTATGTTAAGAAAATATTTTAAAATATAAATTCCACCTAATTTACTGTAATTGATAATTGGGTGGATTGTTTCAGGAAAATGCTGAAGTGGCTGTGAGGGAATTTTTGAAAGAAGTCGGCACAAAACAAGATGTCCCTTTATCAGCTGAAGATTATATGGATGATGGAACTGTAATAAAGTTGAAAGTTACAATTGATAACATAACTGTAAGTAATTCACATTTTAAAATGAATTTATATAGGAATATGGACCTTTTGTTATTAAGCCAAAGGTTAAAATGAGTTTTATGCTATGAGCATTGGACTAGTCTTTACTTTTAAATTAAACACAAAGGTGCATTTATGTTTATTAAATGATAAGAATCTAACAGTGAAGGGCATTTTTCCTCAGGATAAAAAATATATTAAAATTTATTTTTGCAATCTAAAATTTTGAAAAGTTTGCATAGTAATAAAAAGTTCTGCCTATATTGAAGTTCATAATTCTATATACAGTTACGAGCGTCATGCGTTCTTCATCTGTCACCGTTTGCTTTTTTTTTGGAATGGCGCTCTCCTATTGGTTCGCTACGATGGCGCCGCCACTGCGCGAGACACTTTGCCCCCCCCACTCGCTTTTTGGTTTTTGTAACTATTGTGTTGGAGCGGGTCGCTCCTTAAATAAATGCATATATTGGTTAATAACTAAATGGAATCCTCTCTTTCTTTTTCCCAGTAAGAGACCCCTAGGAAGCCAACAGTACATAGATAAAGCACATAGGCTATAGTTATTAACTAATATATGCATTTATATAAGGCGCCAATTTATAATTGTAACAAATAGTATTTGAATAAAAACATCCAATCGGGTAAAACATGGGCGTTATTGAACCAACAGGTCTGCGTGTCTAAATTAAAACACGGGCTTTGCCCGGGTCATTCGGCTAGTATCAAAGTATTGATCATCTCACAATATTATGGTCACTGTATTTGTATTTGGTCATTTTTTATCTGATTCTTTAATTTTGTCAAAGAAGAGCATTGCTGTTACTTATTATATATCTTTTTTAAAAATTTATATTTTAACAAATTTAAATCATGTTTTTTCAGGGCTCTGCTATCATGGATTTCACTGGAACAGGACATGAAGTATATGGAAATTGCAATGCCCCAAGAGCAGTTTCTATGTCTGCAATAATATATTGTCTGCGGTGCATGGTGAAACATGATATTCCACTTAATCAGGTAAGCATTTATTTAATATCTTTTTTTTTTTGCTTATCCCTAGTACATGTGGTACAGGCCATGATAATCATGATGGGTAGTTAGCAACTGCTTTTTACTGTAAGCGTACCACATGTCTACACATGTGAAAAGCAGCTTGACTTTGCACTTACAAATATGCCAGAGCCCCGTTTGGTTACTTGCACTCGCTGATGGGGTTGGACTTTTACAAGAATCGGGGCCATTGGAGCATTTTATTTTTTTAAACAGAAAAAAGTGTCTAATGCGGGAATCGAACCCGGGTCGTAGTGGTCGAAAACCAAACGGTTTAACCAGCCTTCCACCGACCCCCCCATTTAATATCTAAATTAGAATTATATCTATACATATTAAATTTATCTCATAAGAAATTTACCATCTCATCCCATCTCTTATTATCTCATAAGAGATTAATACAGTAGAACTTCTCATTAGAGACTGCCAAAAAAACATGGGTAGAGAGACTTGGTCTTTCCTGAGGAGTTTGTATGGGGGAGATTTTGGATTTGATAATTTTGTATCTTTACTCATCAGATAGATCACTCTAGAGGTTTAAGTATAGTTAATATATTTTGTAGCTTGAATATACAATATTAAAATCCAAAACATCTATTGGAGTAGTAAATTAATGAAATAGAGCCATCTTTTGATCATGCAGCAACTGAACAATTTGAAGATAGATGCATTCATCTATTGGGATAAATAAAAAAGCATAGATTCTTGTCTTTTAAAAGTCTTCTGGCAGAGAATCAGGACATTGATTTACATATAAATCAGTTGGAATGATAACACAGGTCTACACAATTTTTTATGTTTGAGCATTTAAAATGCTTTTTGGGTAATCCAATGGTGCTGATTCCGAATCTGCTCTTAGTTTTTCTGTATGTCATCAAAATCTATAGATAACTAGAGGATGTACCCGGCTTCGCCCGGGTTTTACCTGAGTAAAGGTTTGTCTAACGAACATTTGTTAAAACAATTCTCTATAAACTTATTTTTAAAAATAATAGATATATATAATAATCGGGACTTTTTGGGTGATTGGTTGTTTGATTGAGTGATTGGTTTTGGATGATTGTTTGGTTGCGAGTAGTAAGACCCTGTGGACTTACTTGGTGGTTGATGTGGGCGCAGTCGTTTTGGCTGAAATGGTAAAGTTTTCTCACAGGGGAAAATAACGAGACAGGACACAGGATTGGATTGAGAAATAGGCCAGCGATCAAGGGAGAGAGGGTTTTAGACTATTTGCGTATTTGACTAATGGCTAGATTATTCACATTTTGAAGATTGGACTTATCTGAGTGCTGAGAAGGTGGTGGCGAGCTCCAACTGACTTGGCCGGTCCCGGTCCCTACTCCTTGCAATGGTGTCGAGCTCCTAACTGACTATCTTGAGTCCGAGATTTAACTCGTTAACTCTCCAATGCTCTAATTGGATGATTCCCGTCTCGTGGCGGTCTCTGATTGGATCTTAGCTAGTCCTGCTGGACTCTGATTGGATCTTAGCTAGTCCTTTGTCTTTGTCTTGTTTTAACATGCTCCCGGAAGAAGAAGGTTCTTGAACTCAGTTTTATTAGTTCCTGGGTAATAACTTTTGCTTCCTGGATAATGAAAACCTGCTAATGATTGTTTCTTCTCTGATGACCTTTCTCCCAGATTCGCTAGGCCTAACTTTTATTAAAATCTTTAGATCATACATTGCATATATTGTGGTGGGGTTACATCTAGTTATATACAAATTATGACATATTTTGATAATTTGAAACTCGTAAATTTGAATCTCTCGATAAAGTGAACATTTTTTCCTAGTCCCTTGAAAAATAATCGATTAATTGAATAAAATCAATATTAATTGGTTCCCTCGGTAATTGGAAGTTAAAGGAATAGTATCTTGCCTCGGAATTGTATCATTATTCTTGTCTCAAATAAATTGCTGTGTCATTCAGAATTTGTCTTTCCTAATTTTCTACATTAAAAAATCATCGTTTTATCTAGTGAACATTTTTTCCCGGTTCCTTGAAAAATACTCGATATCTAACTTTGACTTGTGCGCAATTGATAGGTAGAAAATCTTACTTTTGATAAATAATCTTTAAGATAATAAACTTAGTGATAATAAAACTTATAGATAAAAAACTTGTTATCATCGTCGCAATGGGGGCGCTGCTTTCGAGTTAAATCTACAAATCTGCAAATAATTCTAAGGATATTCAAGAAATTATTTTTCAGAAACCTTCCCAGTACTATACTAAATAATTTCCCAAAGTTTCATGGCGTTCCAATGAGTGGTTTGGTCAGGCATAAAGGACAGACACACACACATACATTCATTTTTTATATATATATAGACCATAAAGTGTATTTCACCAAAATAATATTTTCATAAAGAAAACTGCCAAGTCATCATGATTGCTTCATAATTTTTACAATCATCACATCTCAAAGTTCTTCTAAAACACGCCATTAACTTCATATAAAAAATAAAATTTTAACAATGCTGTTACCAAAATGTTGCAATTTATTTGGTTTAGGTCTTATTTTCTTGTAGCTATAATCTATAATCCAAATTGTGCTTGTCATATAATTTTGAGAGAGAAATAATATAATTTTAAAATAATGGTAAATTCAATATAATATATGCCTATTTAATGATAACATTGAATTGTGTCTAGGGCTGTTTAAATCCCATTGAAGTTATTTTCCCAAAAGGCAGCGTCTTGAATCCATCCCCGAATGCTGCTGTTGTAGGAGGCAATGTTTTAACATCTCAACGTGTTGTGGATGTTATATTGAAGGCTTTTGGAATTTGTGCAGCATCACAGGTTAGTTTTGGATATATAATTTCATATTGTTAAATTAAGAGAATTTTCATTAATATATTTTAATTAATTTTTAAAACTTTCTCTTAAAGATTTGAAAAATATTTTTTTAATCTTTAATTTTTCAATTTATTGAAATTATATCATATTAATTTAGATACACAAACAATATTTTTTATAAGTATATTGCTATCCTATCAAAAACTTTTTCACTAATTTCAATATTTTCTCTTTATTGGCATTTTTTTGCTCTCTCACTTTCAACTCTTATATATAAAATTATTGGCAAAAAAATATATGATATTCAATTTATAAAACTGAATTAAAATCTTCAAATTATAGTTTAATTCCCCCATATGTACAGAATTAAAAGCAAATTAATAATAAAGTAAGTTATATTTTGAGTTAATAAACATTTTTTGTCTCCTATGCTAATTTATTTTTGTGAAATAGGGTTGTATGAATAATGTTACCTTTGGAAATGAAGAAATGGGTTATTATGAAACTGTTGGCGGTGGAGCTGGAGCTGTAAGTATAATAATGCACATAGTATCTTGTATGTACCAAATTTATTGTGAAATATATATGCAGTACAAATTGAATTTTAGATAAATTTTTGCAAAGTAATAAAGCCAAATCTAAATAATGATTTTAAGCATAACATTTTGGTTGACAGCATGAATATCTCTCATCCTCAGTATAATAATTCGATAAGTTACAATTTGTTTGTGTTACCTTGTTTTCTATTTAATATTCAAAGGTGGTTTAATATATTAATGTATACCAAACATATATTTTTAATTGATGAAATCATGATTGCTAAATATTTGGGATATTTTACCTTTTAATGTCTTGAATTTCGCCGATTGTTCTACAGACAATAAAATGCAAGAATTTGTTGATGAACCCATAACTATCACTAAATCTGCTCTTACTAATTAATGAAAATCCTTAATTACCACAACAGTAACAGAGTCAGAAAATCCACAGACTTGATCTAAGCAGACATTATGTGACTCGGCTTCCAGATTTAATGCAGGCGATACTAAAATATTCACATTCAATGAAAAATAAAAATGCTTACCCTTATGCACCAAATGTAGCAAGGAAACCACCTCACCTAACTTCACTGCATTGGCACAGATCAATGACTAATATACAACACCCATCACCTTTATGAAGTTGCCACAATTATTTAGCTCTGGGATTAGAAATAAAATTACTGAAATTGGGCTCTATTATTCTAATTTTTATTTTGCTTAGTTATTTTCACTGGGATTCTTCAAAAAAGCACTTTTTTTTAAATTTGAGTAATATATTTGAAATTAATTTTGTATAAACTATATTTATATATTGCAGGGACCAAATTGGCATGGTCACAGTGGAATTCACTCTCACATGACCAATACTCGCATTACTGATCCTGAAATATTAGAAAAGAGGTAAGTTTGCTGGTAAAATACAAATTCTAAAGTAGCAATTATGTTTTATACTAATTTTTGTTGCTTTGGTTCCAAAAGTCTAATCATTTTCCTATATTTCAAGTACACACTTGGTTCAGTCCATGATAATCATTTTGTCACATTTTTACAAAAATTGATATTTTACTAATAACTTTTGGGAATAGGAATAAATACTAAAGAGAAAAAAAAAATTAGGGCAATAAAATATATAAATATTCATTAATACACTGCTGATCATCTAAAAGTTTCAACATCATGAAGGAGCCATATCCAATTGGCTTAAAATTTCACCCAAGTTTAGACTGATATAGGAAATGTAAATGATTCAAATTTCTGCCTGTATGCAAATTAAATGTGTCAGTATTGCCTTCTAGAACAGAAATAAAGATAGAACTGCAGAATCACACACTATAGGAAGATTCACACTAATGGCCCCCCTTTTTTTTATTGGAATAGGTACAGTAGAAAATATTTTGCTTGAAAAAATTAACCAAACCAGACCTATCTTGGATAAAGTAATTTTTTTGAATACAAATTGTGTGCCTCTACACCCTTTGCAGTCTAGAAACAATCTTTTTTAAAATAATCATGTGTATGTGAAATCAAAAATATTCGTGCAAAATTTATAAAATATATATATTTATATAAATATTTTGCACCCAATATTTTTTATATTGTACTTGAGCAGTCTATTTCATTTTATGCTCCACCTGAAGCATCATGCAGCAGCAACTTGAGCAACAGCCTGAGACAAATGAATGTAAAGGCTATGAGCAGATACAGTTCTTTGATGTTGCTAAGAATTAAACAGGCATAATACTCTGCAAGGTCTACAACAATGATATCAATGAATGTCACATGTGTAGCAACATTTACTGAAGAGAATGAGGAGCCAGGTTTCCTCAATATTGAAAGTAGTTTTCAATGAAAATATTTAGATACCAGTAGAGATAAATATGTGAAGATTTTAAATTTCTCACTTTGTTGTTTCAGATATCCAGTTTTAGTTCAGAAATTTGAATTGCGCCCAAACTCAGGTGGTAAAGGACAATTTAATGGTGGTGATGGAATTATACGTGAGCTTTACTTCAGAAAAAATCTTCAGCTTTCAATTTTAACCGAGCGCCGTGTATTTTCCCCATATGGCCTTAGAGGTGAGTTCATATTTTTTGCTATACTCTGTTGTCTATTAAAAATTGAATATGTGAAGAGGCACATATAATGTACATATATATATATGGTAATTTAAACCAAAAACCCTATATTGTATAATACTTATAACAAGATTTTCATGTTGTATATAGAAACACATCTATAAATAATTATATGCATGATTGACATGTGTCATTGCATCACCATATGTAATGTACTTTGTACAAACTGAGGATGAATAAATAAAACTATGTAATAGATTAAGAGCTGAGCTAAAGCAAGATTGAGAAGTCTAACAACCCTAAAAAGGAATTTGGCAAGTCGTTGCCATCAAGGTCAAAGGGTGTAGAATATCGCAGATGCCCCACGCCCTTTGCACCCGCTCAAAGTCCAAATTCCCGCATGACTCCTCACTCGGCAAAGATATATATGACCTCTGCCCTAGCTGAAAAAAGTCACTTCACCATCAGCGTGAGCCCTCGTCGGTTGTACCCAGGTCCACCTCATTGCCATGTAGAACAGTAAGAACTCTTCTATCTCCATCTTGCTCTTAGCTCGACTCCTATCTGTTCACAGAACTTTCCTACTACAACTGTGTCTCTTCGTTTTTTGTGTGTGGACATTCCCAAGCTTTCCACTCTGCCTCGACCACGATTGCCTGTACTCTGTGAGAACTGTTAAAGGTCCTCCAAGGTGCAGAGAGGTACTGGAAAACTCTCCACGACTCTCCCTCTCAGTTACTACAGGTTTGACCCTCGGCTATCACATATATATCTTATATATATATAAAAATAATATATTTTCTGCTTGTATTTAATTGTTGTGATTATCTTGATTTTGGTTATCTTGAGGATTAAGCTATGGTGGTGCAGTCGTGGCTAAAATCTTGAAAGTATAATAGCAAAAATGATTTTGATCAGAGATTGTTTTATTTGAGCTAAAGTAATATATAAGAACATAATTTGATTAAAGTACTGCCTGGCTTAAGGTGAGTAGAATAAGGAAAACAAAAGATTATTTACATAATGTACAAAAGTTTTAGCCAGCCATTGGGATAAAACAACAACGAGTTTTTATAGGGGAAGAGTGACCTCTGGCGGTCAATTTAAAAGAATTTGTATCTATGAAATATAATTTTAAATAAAATAATATTTTAATATAACATATATATATATATTTATATATATGGACCTCAATTTAAACATTTTTATTATGTAATTTATCTTTCTCTTGACATAATATATTATTGCACCATAAAGCTCTAAAAAGTAATCCAAATGTTATAAGGCCATTTCTTTGAGCAAATACTTTTGTAAAAACAAAAATAACTCCTCTCTTGTTCTTATTTGACCTCCAATGAATGACCATCACCTGGCAAGAACCAGATAACACTTTTATTGTTGTTGTTGTTTCTTATCCCCTTGTGTAAAGATTACACGAATTCCATGAGTTCATGCTCCTAGAGCTGTTTTATGATGAGCAGCTGTCTCTCCCAAAGGTCCTGTTTAGTGCATCTAATGCAAGCCAAAATGTGTTCTGAAGCTGCAGGTGCCAAGCTACATTTTATTCTAGAGAATAAGCAATGTTTTTTTTTAGAAATATAAGTATACTTTAATTAAAAAAAAGTTCTAGTTTTTAGAATATTTAGTAAAACTACTATATTCAGCAAATATCAATGTAACAACTACTTTTGAATGTTTCTATGATTTGTGTATACCTCTCTTTTATCCCCACTCCTATAAGTAAGTTGCACTGAAATTACTTATGATTGAAAGACATCTATAATGAAATAATTTTACTGCAAAATTAGTTTTTTTTTATAAATAAGACATTTTTCAGGTGTGGGGATAGATATATTTATAAATAAGTCAAGCACATTAACATTGTAACTTCCAACATTTCATTGACTACTGTTTTCTTCCTCAGGGAGATATTTTTATATATATAGGAAAATCACCATAGTCAAAATGATAAAAAAATTTTGTCCAGTATATACAATATAGTATATATACCAGTATATACTTGTATATAAGAACATTGTTTTATTCACCATAGATGTTTTTAGATTTATATATTTAATTACTTTATTAATATATACCTAAAACAATACTTATCAAGTCTGTTATTATCATCACTGATAAGGTAATATCAAAGACTTTGGTATCATCCATAGTGAAATAGGGTAAGGGTTTGCCAGCTAACAAGGAACTATTATAAAAACAACCTATTATTCCCCCCAATCTTTAACTATTAAAAACATAAATTTCTTTTCTTTTGGCTCTAATGTAATCTTCCATCACAGTGTTGGGGTCGTGGTTTGTTTTCTCACCTATCTATTCAGACTATAACTTTTTCGCTTGAAATTAGCTGTTTCAATTTCAAATTATGCTTTCTATGTTGCTGTGAAAATTGAGCCAAGATTCTATGTGGATTTTATTTACTTTGGTGTTTAACATCAATTGATCACAATTGGTTACCTCATTTATTTTAAGAATGATACTTTTCTTCTTCTGATAGTGTTGATGATGTGTCTCACTTTGGATTAAAATTTAGGATTCAAATGAACTGAAGAGTTCAGTGTGTTGGTTGGTTGTTATCCTTGATATCAGCAAAACATATCATGAGAAATATCTAATTACCTTTTTAAAAACTGCCTCATATAGCACACTATATATAGTTATAAGATGCCAAAATTTATCCCCAAGTGAGTTTGTTATATAAATAGTTCCCCTTTGTTTCTTATTGCTTATTGTGAAAGGAGAAAATTCTAATATCTTGTGGCTATTTAGGTGGAAAAGATGGTGAGAAAGGAAAAAATCTAATCCTCTTAAATGATGGAAGAACTGTTTACCTTGGCTCCAAAACAACTATATCAGTTGAACCCGGAGTAAGTAACTTAAAATTTTGTATTTTTATTGATTATTGGATTTATTAAAAATTTGTGTAAACATTTTTAATTCTATGATTAGAATTGAGAAATTATAGTAATTTTTATTGTAAATGCTTCTTTCCTACTAGCAAAAAATGTATGGGAAATAACAAAGACAAGAATGTACTTAAACTGTGAAATTAAGAAAAAGGTGTCATCTAACAATGCTGAGCATTGCTGCTGGCTTGTGCTTCCTCTTTGAATAAATATCATCAAATCATTTATTTTATTTCAGAATATAGTGGATTTTTAGTAATTAAGTGAACCAACCATATATATACATATTTTAGAATGTTCTCATCAGGGTATTTCAGGCTGTACCTAAATGATCAAACAAGGAGGTTCTAAAAATTCCTTGTTGTGATTTTAAATCTCACGAGATATTCTTCATATATATATTTTTTAGAATAATAGTAGAGTAATTCTTCCTGGAATGAACTTATACGATAATAACAAGGCGAAGGAAGACGAGTATCTTTATTGGTGCATAAGAGCGAGCTTTCGGGCAAAAGCCCTTCGACTGGCAAGATATAACGACACTATGAACGACATCGATGGCTGTAGAGAATATATACACATATTAATTTACATAAATATAGAAAAAAGCATGCAAATGGGCAATTTAACTATTTGTAAAAATGAGAGGTAAAAAATAAAAATGGAAAAAAATGAAATAGAAATCCTATAGGGTAATAAAGATACTCGTCTTCCTTCGCCTTGTTATTATCGTATATATTTTTTTTAGTTCACTAACATAATTCTTACAATACATTTTCCTTAATTAATCAGGAAGGCTAGCTTGTTTAGTCATTGGGATACAGCCAACGCTGACCAACAGCTTGAAATGTATATATACATGGTTAATTTTTCTTAAATCAAGAAAGGTTTTATTCAATAATCAGGGAGGCGGATCAATGTTCAGTTAATATTTATTCCAATATATTAATTGATAATGAAAAATATTAAACACCTCTCCAGAAAAAATACACTAGAAATTCTAAGCGAAGCTATAAAATACAATATTGGTTTGTCATTTTCCATATTTCTCAAATATCCTAAAGCATTTTAACATCCAGTTGCTTGCTTTAAGGCTCTTACTATGTTTTATTGTTGAATTACTCAATAGTAAATTCATACAAAGATTATTTCAATAGATAACTTTGTTCATAGTAAAGTATTTCTACTAATATAGAACCCAGAAAATAGAATCAATAAATGGCTTTGGTCAAATGATGGTAGCGATACTGATATTTAGATGAAATACACAGTTTACTAAAATGAATATGGGGTATATTTTTTATCAATATATACTTTCCAAGTTTTGTCATCTCTATGTATTTAAAAATTCTAAACTTGATTCCTTATGTGTGTTTGAATTTAGGATGTATTTCATATGGAGACACCTGGAGGGGGAGGATATGGAGATTCAAAGACTTATGAAATTTGTCCAGCAATCTCTGAGCCCAAATTTTCTGAATTTCAATCTTCAGGCAGTCTTGCTCTTTATAGTTTAGCACAAGAGTCTGCATAATTTTTGAAAAATATATTTTTTACTTTTTAAAATATTTTAAATAAATTGTTCATTTTAATGCTAGTTGTTGTTAAGCTTTTATAATAGTTGTTATTGTTGCTAAAATAGTTATTAATACTCAAAGTTACCCAATTAATATTTTGATAAAATAAATATGGCTGTTATGTATTTTTATATTTTATGATGTGAAATAAATATTTTTTATGCATTGTGTTATTGCCAAATATTTTTTAAAGTTAATAAATACACACAGGAAAAATTTAAAAAAAATTACATATTAATCACAATGTTTCTACTCAAAGCCCCCACCCAACCCTCCACACAGATTGTTAATATGAATTTAGATGTGCTATTTTTAGATTTTAATTAGTCGTTCAAATACTGGTTTGAGATAAACAAAGCTTATACAAGGCTGTAACTGAATCCCGATGCCTTATCATTATTTATGGAGAATGCATTTAAAAAAAAGAGGTTCATTTTGGACTTCTAAAGACATAATTTTAATAGAAATAAATAAGAAATAAAATCATGTTCAGAAAATCCAAGTTGTATATTTTTATTGAAATACAATTGATAAGGCACAATTTGAATTATAGATTATAAACATAAGGTAATAAGACCAAATCCAAATAAGACCAAATTTGGTCTTATTACCTTGTATTGAAATACAACTTTATGGATTGCAATATTTTTAGAAGAATACATTATGAGAGAAGTTCTTGTAGAAAGGACCTGAGATATGAAAATGGAGCACTTCTTGCAACAAGTATGAAGGAGATGAATTAACTAGTTAAAGACTGGCAAACATCATCCTGATTTTAAACCTTAGTATTATTAAAGCTTAGCACATGATAATTAACAAAAGTTCAGTTGATCTCAGTGTCACCTGGTTGAAGTAGATAAATTCACCAAATTCAGAACAACAATTTATATCAATTGAGAGTCGTAAAGTGGATTATAACAGATGGTTTTCATAAAAAAAAAGCTTCACTTCCAAAATCTGAAATGAATGGCATTACCAATAATACCAAAATGAGACTGGTAAGATCAGTTTTTTTTTTTCATTGCAACATGTGACTGTGATTAAGGACAATCTCAAAGGTATGTTCCTTAAAGGTGAACACTTTGAAATGTGGTATTGGAAGAGGCTTTTAAGAATTGCTTGGACTGTTATGAAAAGCAGTACAAGTATCATCTATGAATCGGGCATATATAGGTAGCTTATTAATACGATTGAGCAAGCTATCTCAAATACCATAGACACCTCACTTAGAGATGAAGGACTTCAGAAAATTACAGCTTTCCTCTTGAATGGAATGACAAAAAATAAGGATGAATATAAAGCTCTTATCATATTACCTTAGAGAAAACAAAAGAGGCTCCCAAAACTGTATGTTGGAGAAATATTTTGAAGAAATTTACAATTCCTTACTAACCTGAAAAGTCCATAAAGTCACTGATAATTTCCTATATATAAATTTTATAAATAACATCCACTTATCCTTCCATAGGTGACAGAAAGAGGAAGTAACGACACATAGGTAAAAAATGTAATAGAGAAGCAGGAATGTAAAAATCATCTACTTTTCCTCAGTTATCATTTCCCTATGATGTCATATACCTTTGTTTTCTAAGATGTTTGTAGTATATTTGTTGCTATTGGACATTAGTGCAAAAAGGGTTCAAATATTCCAAAGTGAATTGCCATGCCTTCCTAAACATCAATATGCAGAAACCCAATAAGGACCCATCTGATATATGACCACCTTGGAAATTAAAACAAGAGACTAGTTTCAAGAAATATCCGGAATGCACATATTTCTAGGCAGTCTAGTAAAATGAATCACAGGTATGTTTAAAAGTATTCAGAGTTTTAGCACATAAATAGTGCTGTGTGTTCTACTTAATAATGTTGTTCAAACAGGTATTTGTGTTTGTTGCCTTGTCCTTTAAGAAGGAGAAATTTACTCAAGGAAAAAAGTGCATAATTTCATCAATCAAAATCTCATAGAATCACTAAACAAGCAAGAACATTCAAATTCAGACATTATAAGTGGGGTAAAAATCTATATAATTAAATGGGAGAAGTTTGTTGGTGTGTGTTTGTTCTATCTACGTTTCCACAATATTTGACCCATCTAAATTAAACTTTGACACTATAAAAAGAAACAAAAGGTTTCAATGGGACATCTGTATTTAAGAAATGAAATCAATTAATGTGAATTTTTATTTTTCAAATAAAATAATTTTCCCTGATGAACATATTGTTGGGAATCTTTTATGGTTCAGACAATGAAACAACAAATAACAAGTTTACTTACAGCTGAAGTGGTTTTAAAGAATTAGGCGATTTTACCTTTTAAGAAAGTATTTTAAATTTATTATTTTCAAAGAGAGATAGAAAAGAACATTTAACAATTTACATTACAATTACTAATTTTGTAAACAAAACCAACACTCCTTTGTTATCGTTTTTATATTACAGTGTTGTCAGTCTAAAAGTATTTCAAGATCATTGATTTACTATTCTTCTTTTTTTTTTCAACATTCCCTCTTAAATCAGTGATCTTATCACATTCAACAGTTTCTTCACTTGACTCATGTTTTAAATGGTTGTCATAAGAAAGGATTTGAATTTGTCAAACTTTGGTCTGGCTAGAGGTTTTGTTAGGATGTCTGCAATTTGGTGTTCTGTTGGACAATATATCAGGTTAAACTTTTGAGCTTGATCTTTCACAAAATGATATTTGACATCAATATGTTTAGTTTTAGTGGTGAATTGGCCTGATTTTATAATTTTTATAGTGCTTTGGTTATCAACATAGAGATTTATATCAAAATTATCAGTAATTAATTCTTTTAATAGGGATCTTATGTATGACACTTCTTTTCATGCATCTGCTGCAGCAATGAACTCTGCTTCAGTGCTGGAAAGGGCAATTACAGGTTGCTTTCTGGAGCACCAACTTAGAGGACCTCCACATAAGTAAACTACATATCCTGTGGTACTTTTTCTAGTTTTAATATACCCAGCAAAGTCAGAATCACAATACACATTTAATTCAAATGGCATCTCTCCATCATATGATATGCCTAAATTGGTGGTGTGATTTAAATATCTTAGGGTTCTTTTGATGTTTATAATATCTTGAGTTGTAGGATCATGCATTGACCTGCTTTCAAAATTTGTGGCAAAGGTCATGTCTGGTCTAGTTTTATTTGTCAAATATAAAAGGCTTCCAATTGCTTGTCTGTAGGGAAATTTGTTATCATTTGATATTTCTAAGTTTTTGTCTAATTCTTTTACTACATCTGTAATGGGAGTGGGTACTGGTTTTGAGTTTTGCATATTATATCTTTCAAGAACTGATTTTGCATAATTTTCTTGTGAAAGTAAAATTTTATTTTTTTCCTCAAAACACAAATCTATTCCCAAAAAAGTTCTTGGATCATTGTTTATTTTAACTTCAAACTCTTGGGATAGTTTTTCTAAAATATTATTTAATTCTTCTTCATTATCTCCCATTAAGATACCATCATCTACATATATTGCAAGGTACATATTTCCTTTGTTGGTTTTAAAAAGACATGGCTCTGATTTTAGTTGTATGAAATCTTGGGATTTGAGAAAGGTTTTTAATCTTTCATTCCATTTTAATGGGGCTTGCTTTGAACCATACAATGCCTTTCTTAACCTGCATATGTTCCCTTTATAACCTTCTGGCAATTGAGCGTATATTTCTTCATCCAAAAACCTATATAGAAAAGCTGTTTTTATGTCAAATGTTTTAAAAACAAACCTTCTCTTAGCCATTAGAGCAAAGTATATCCTTAAAGAGACAGTGCTTATAACTGGACTGAATGTCTCATCATAATCAATGCCTGCTTCTTGTTCAAAGCCTCTTACAACTAGTCTTGCTTTGTAGCGACCATCTTCTTTCACTTTAAAGAGCCATTTAGAGGTCAGAATCTTCTTGTTTGACGCTTCATTTTCTTTTACTATTTCCCAAACTTCATTTTTGGCAAGAGACTCTTTTTCTTCTTTTATTCCTTTTTCCATTTTTCTTGATTTGGACCAGATATAGCTTCAGAGTAAGTTAGAAGAGCTGATTCTGTTGTTCCATCCTGCTCTAAATAGAAGTCTTCATATCTTGATGGTGTTTGTAAACTACTTCTTGGTCTAAGATTATATTTTGAAGTACTTGGTTTTGTAGGGATATCTTCTTTGTCTTCAGAGACTTCTGGTAGACTTGGTTCTTCATTTAATTCTAGTTGATCTTCAGATTCTTCTTCTGGTTCGACAATAGGTATTTTTTCTTCTTTATTTATACATCCTTTATCTAAAAAAATTACATCTCTAGCTGTAAAGATTTGTTTGCTTTGTTCATCCCAAAGGCGATAACCATTTGGTGCATAACCTATAAAGGTATATTTTTTACTTCTGTCTTCCAATTTCTTTATGTGTTTTAGGGTTTTGACATAAGCTTCACAACCAAAAAGTTGTAAGTTTGACAAATTTGGTCTTTTGTTGAACCAAAGTTCTGCAGGGGTTTTCTCTAATTCTTGAGTAGGGCTTCGGTTCAGCAAATAGGCTGAAACCCTTACAGCTTCTCCCCACATGTATTTTTCTACACCAGAATCAATCAAAAGAGCTCTAGTTTTCTCCATCAGGGTTCTATTTAATCTTTCGGCTTTGCCGTTTAGCTGAGGTGAGTGAGGTATGGTGAGATCCATAATGATTCCTTTAGCTTTGCACCAGGATTTTATATCTTCATTTACATATTCTCCGCCATTGTCACATCTTATTTTTGAAACTTTCAGATTCATTTGGTTTTCTGCTTCTGTAATAAATTCTTTTAGATATCCTTTTACTTCATATTTATTTTGTAACAAATACACATGACAAAAATGTGTGTAGTCATCAAGAAATGTTAGAAAATAGTTTTTGTTGTCATGGGTAGTGGGATCTAAAGGTCCACATACATCTGTATGGATTATTTCTAAAGGCCTTTTTGATTTTGTTCTAATGGAATTGAATGGCTTTCTTACCTGTTTAGCTTTAATGCATGTTTCACAAATTTCATCTTGACTTATTTTTTCTATGTTTATTCCATTAACCATAGATTTTAATTGTTTTAAGCTTGAAAAACTTATGTGACCCATTTTTCTGTGCCATTTTAGCATTTCTTCATTCTGGGTAGCTGTTAGGTGAGATTCTTCAATTTCGGGGTTTTCTGTTTCTATATTTATTGTATAGAGTCCATTTTCCTGTTTTTCTCCTTCTAAAACTTTTTTTTCCATTTTTTACGACAAATACCTTTTCATCTTCAAAGACGACTTTGCCTTTATTTCTGGTAATGGCACTTACCGATAGTAAATTATTTGTCAAGTTTGGTACAAACATCACCTCCTTGAGATCACATTTTTTCCCTTGAATTTTTCCGACTGATTTTGCTATTAGAGTTTCTTCCTTTTTTGCTATTAATATTTTTGAGTTGCAATCTACTTCATCTAGTAAAAACCTTTTAATATTTATCATATGGCTTGTTGAGCCACTGTCTACAATGAATTCTAGCAATTCCTCATTTTTACATTTTAAAGTCTCTCCTGCAAAAAAGGACAATTTTTCTTCATTTTTGTTTCTGAAAAGCAAGCCTTTTCTTTATGATTTGTCTTTTTACAAATTCGGCAAGGAATATTTTCCTGGAATTTATTTTGAGATTTCTTAAAGAAGCATTGGTCTTGAGTATGATTTGTCTTTTTACAGATGGTACACCATTTTTTATTTAGTCTACAATATTTTGCTAAGTGCCCGCTCTTTTTGCAGTTAAAGCACTGCTTTACTTTAGTAGCACTCATGGCTATTCCCTCTTCAGGCTTTACTTTTTGTTTAGTTTCTTCAAGTGATAGTCTTGATATTAAGTTTGTTAACGTTTTCTCACTTTTTGGTGTCGAGTCCCATGCTGTGCTGAAGTAATTAAAGTAGTCTGGCAAAATGCTCAATATTTTAGAAATTACAAAGCTTTCCTCAATTTCTTGTTTTACATTATTTAGTTTGAATACTAAATTTTGCATTCTGCTTATATTTGTTGCCATATCTGTATTTTTGTCAAATTTGAATCCATGAAATTCTTGTAGTAATTTGCATTTTAATTGCTCATCTTCTCTTTGATAAATGGCTACTAGTTTTTCATACATTTCTTTTGACGTTTTGCAATTTAGAATATGTGTTAAAACATTCTTTTCAATGGTTAACATTATGTATTTTTGTGCTTTGGCGTCTTTTAGGCTCCATTTATCTTTTCCAGTTTCATCTTTCAAGTCTTCAAACAACGATTTTCCATTTACAATATCTAGAAGGCCATTTGCTTTGAAAATAATTGTTATCTGAAAATTCCATAAATCAAAATTTTCAGGATTTTTAAGCCTCACAATATTTGCGATATCTTCGCTGACAGCCATTTTTGTTTTTATTTATATTTTATATATATATTTTACCGCGATTCAAAAAGAACCACGCTCTGCTACCATGTTGGGAATCTTTTATGGTTCAGACAATGAAACAACAAATAACAAGTTTACTTACAGCTGAAGTGGTTTCAAAGAATTAGGCGATTTTACCTTTTAAGAAAGTATTTTAAATTTATTATTTTCAAAGAGAGATAGAAAAGAACATTTAAAAATTTACATTACAATTACTAATTTTGTAAACAAAACCAACACTCCTTTGTTATCGTTTTTATATTACAGTGTTGTCAGTCTAAAAGTATTTCAAGATCATTGATTTACTATTCTTCTTTTTTTTTTTCAACACATATTAGGAGAGCCTGGTTCATCAGTTGTGAACTCTCCCAACGGTTTTGACATTCCATTTCATCAGTCCATTCCAATATTGTATTAGACAATTCTGCCTAAATATCCATCTCAGAGAAATTATTGGTTAATGTACTGTATTTAAGAAAACATTGGACACAAGATTTGAAGACAGGAGAAATATATATTAAAATATGATCAATGAGAAATTGCCACCTGGAATAGTGATCAATAAGAGCATCATAGCAGGTTTAATCGCCAGTTTGATGTAAAAATTTATTTTCTAAAAATATGGGTAAACGAAAGAATGTTCCTGTTGTCAAAGAAATTGCTCTCGAGACCATAAACCATGGTATAGATCTAATTAGTCTATGTCACTGACAGCTTGGTTTCAAGCGCTCATACAGCAACATACAGTCATCATGGCTCTATTTTGGTTTTTTTTTTGCATGATGAGATATAGCTCTTATTTCATTGTTAGAAAAGTGTAAATTGTTTTCTATTTAAGAGCAGATGGTAAAAGTTCATCACACAAAATAACACGCAAGACAATGCACGCTGGTTTGCATGCTTGTATAGAGAATCAACTTAGCAGCAGCAGTTATAAAGGCATCACTATTTTCCATTTGAAATCACTCTTTTTGCTCAAGCTGATTAGGAACATGAATTAAAAAATAAATATTCTACTTAGACACATACAGTAAAATACAAAGACTTAGACAAATCAGTAAAATATTTCTACAATTATGGCTTTACGCATTGCTTTTCCGCCAAAAGGCTTATTAACTATCAATTAAATACAAGATAGAGAGCATTGTGCCTTATTCATGTAAGAATAGAAGAAAAAAATTACTACGATTTATCTTTGTTTTTTCAAATAAAACAAAATATCTGATTACGTGTCAATGTAAATATATGTATTGTGTTTAAATACAATTGTAGAACCGACTGGTAGATCAAGCTGGAGACTGACAAAAAGGTTCACTAGCGAGCCATACTATCTCAATATATTTTCATCCCAGAAGAGACAGTGAATTTTTGTTTTTTTTTTTCAGTTGAAAGTGTAAAAATTGTACTTATAAAATAATATCGATTTCCGCCTACTTTTACATTTTGTTTTAATCAATAAGGAATCAAGAGTTTCGTTTTTTTTTTTTTTTTTTTTTTTTATTATTATTTCTCTAATTTCGAGCTAACATGCCCTTCAACACGGAGATGGATTCCTTTTTGATTTAATCAAAATAGATTCAATTCATACTTATATATGTTGCTTTTAAACCTTAAGTAAAACCTTTATTAAGCGGGCTTTTTCTTGAGCAGAAATCTTTCATACGAGGTGTGTTCAAAAAGTATCGCGACCTTTGTGTTTTTTCAAAAATTATTTATTTATTCATGAATACCTATTTTGTCCCCTTCAAAGTAATCCCCATGAGATATTATACACTTGTGCCAACGGTTTTTACAATCTTCGAAGCACTTCAAAAAATCATTTTTTCGATGCCGTCTTTATCTCGTCAAGCGTAGCGTAACGTCGTCCTTTCATGGGCCTCTTCAGTTTAGGGAACAAGAAAAATTCACAGGGGGCCAGATCTGGGGAATACGGTGGCTGCGGCATCATTAGTGTGTCGTTTTTGGCCAAAAAGTCGCGCACAAGCAACGATGTGTGAGCAGGGGCGTTATCGTGGTGCAAAAGCCAATTTTTGTTCTTCCACAAATCCGGGCGTTTCTGGCGGATTGCTTCGCGCAAATTGCGCATAACTTGCAGGTAATATTCCTTATTGACCGTTCTACCCTGTGGCAAGAACTCATGATGCACCACGCCCCTGCAATCGAAGAAAACTGTCAGCAAAACTTTCACATTCGACCGAACTTGGCGCGCTTTTTTCGGTCTTGGTTCGTGCGGCAGCTTCCATTGAGATGATTGAGCTTTGGTTTCCACATCATAACCATAAACCCACGCTTCGTCACCATTTATGACCCCCTGGAGCAAATTTGGGTCGTCGCGGACAGAGTCCAACATCTCATTAGCAATGTTCATGCGATGCTGTTTTTGGTCGCAATTGAGCAGTTTTGGTACGAATTTCGCGGCGACCCGTCTCATGCCCAATTCATTGATAAAAATCGAATGGCACGAGCCAATCGATATGTTTAGGTCCTCAGCAACTTCTCTAACGGTGATTCGACGATTGGCTAATATCATTTTCTCCACTTCATTAATTTTTTCGTTTGTTGTTGAAGTGCTCGGGCGTCCGGCACGCTCTTCGTCGTTCACATCTTCTCGGCCTTCTGAGAACATTTTGTACCACCGATAAACGTTGCTTCGGTGTAAGGTAGCTTCTCCGTATGCCACAGTCAACATTCGTAATGCATCCGCGCACTTAATTTCGTTTTTCACACAAAATTTGATACAGGTTCTTTGATCCATTTTTTTAAATAGGTAAAAATCGAAGACGATCCAAAACACCTGCAAGCAAAGCAGCTGTCAACAATTAAGTGAACATTCAAAATGGCCGAGCTTGTCGGCATAAGTGAGAGACATGAGTACCAACATAAAGCCACAAAAAGATCGAAATTCGAATATACGTAACCCGCGAAAATTCAAAAGTCGCGATACCTTTTGAACACACCTCGTAAATGACTAAGACCTTGTGACTCCGGTTTTCCCTCCTATCGTGACACTTTTTAATCTGTAGCTTGTCATACGCTCAATGCTGCAACATCGATGCAGTTCTACGATACTCTCTCATTTCATATTGTTTTCCAACCTTGATAAATTGCTTTTTAAATAAATGATATAGTGTATAATATATATTGACATTTTCTTTAAAAAAATAGTCATAAATATCATAATATATATCTAAAATGTTGAGAGTTTTTACAAATAAGGTAAAAATGAATCATTTAATTATTATTAATAACAAAATATATACATACCGCAACTCTTTATATTCAGTACAAACGAAGCTTTTAGGCTATCTCGTCTCCCCCTATAGATAAATATAAATTAAAAAAATCAAACTAAAATATCATTTTGAAATTATTTTATTGTAGAAAAATGAGAATAATGTTTCCCAAAAATGGTAAATATCTTTATAAAAAGTGTATGACTGCCTTTATGTGTGTGTATGTGAAAAAAAAAACTAACAAGCTTCTTTTATGACGCTCGACAGTTTCTAAATAGGTAAAACTTCAATATTAGCTCTCTACTCGATTTTTTATACCATCGAAATTTGCTTAGTTGTATAGCTGTCAATATTTTATCGTTACAGAGTCGTATAATTTGCAGCGGAATGTTCTAATACGTGTAGCTATATGCGAGTTGTACATAGCTTTTCTTCTATTACGACTCTCACAACACATGTAGTTACATAAAAAAAAAATGTTAATCCTTTGAAATTATCTAACCAACTCACCTCACATCCTTTAGCCGATCTTTAGAAAATAGTCATTTACACTTTGTTAAAATTTAACTAACATTTACCTTCTTAAATACTTCGAATCAAGACTAGATTGATTTACATATTTAAAAATTGCGATTTATATATTTTCACAAGTAGTAAATAATTCTGAAACACGAACACGCATGTTTCATTAATAATGGTTTAATACACATTGGCGAAATTGTTTAGAAACTTATACATCTATAAATCGGTAAAACATAATTGCTCAACAATTAGCCATTGTGGTTGCCACTAAAATTTTTAATATTAACTTCAAAAAAATATTTTGTTTTAAATAGAATGTAATACGCGAAGTGAATTTGCATTGTAGTAAATATTTATATATTTAGAAATTTAAAATAATTTAATATATATCTAAATATACAAATATTTATTTTAAATCAATAATATACGTAAATTTAGCTATATATATATATATATAAATGTATGTTTTAAATACAAGTATGAAATTTTAATAGTTATCTTTGTTGGGAATCTTTTATGGTTCAGACGATGAAACAACAAATAACAAGTTTACTTACAGCTGAAATGGCTTTAAAGAATTAGGCGATTTTACCTTTTAATTTATTATTTTCAGAGAGAGAGAGAGAAAAAAAAAAACATTTAACAATTTACATTACAATTACTAATTATATAAACACAAAACACTAGTTTGTTCTCGTTTTTATATTACAGTGTTGTCAGTTCAAAAGTATTTCAAGAGAGATCATTGATTTACTATTTTAAAACATTTTCCTTCTTTTTTTCCAACAATCTTTATAAATGACTATTAAAATTTCATACTTTGATGGCGCTCACATTGCCTAATATTATTTCTATAAGAGCCGTCAAAAGGCCGATCGTTAATATTATAAAAGGAGTCATACACTAGGCTTGTTGTTGTGTCCAATGAAGAGCTTCAGATGTCCCGTGCATCTCTATCACAGCAGTCGTAATAAACTAGATTTACTTGTTCTATATTCTAAAAAGAATAAATGGAAGAATGAAAACTTTTCTATTGACATAATTTCGTCAATTTGAGAGAGGGAGGGAGAGGCGACTGGGGTTTGTGACGAGGACACCGGAGGAGGTGGCGGGATTGAAGGTCAATGCCGGCGGAGCTAGCGCCGCAGTTGTGCATGTCGCTCCGTGCCGTCCGTTTCGTCGGCCTGGGCGCCGGGCTGGCTAGCCTGGCCGCCGCGTGCCTGGCGCTCTCCCCCTGCTGCCCTGTGGGCTATCTGACGGCAGCGGGACTCGCAGGACCTACGGCCATTCTGTTCCTTACTGCTGGGTTCAGGTCCCTGAGGAACTCCGCTCCCCCTCCTGAACCTGCACTTCACCGACGGGTGCGGCGCTACCTTGATACGCTTGAGCCCCCGCAGGTGAGCCCAGATAATCCTACTCAACTAAATCACACTAACTTATTAGCTCATCGCTTAATTATCGGGCTTTAATTAATATGGAAAAAAAGTGACAAGGATAATTTACTTTTTGTGTGTGTGTGTGTTTTCCAACAACTAATAAAAAAAACTACAAAGGAAAATTATTTTTAATGAAATTCGATTGGAAATTTTCGACATAAATTTAGTTTTAACACAAAACATAAGCTGAATTATCAAATCTTGAGAAAGATTTAATTTATAAAACGATAATCAGTTCATATGAGCGCTTTTATAAGGATTGAACAAATCCATTTGTGTGGTGATCTAGTTATAAAATGTAATTTTTTCAACCTTTTAATATTAGAATATTTTCCTGGATTTAAGATATATAGACTTTATATATTTCAGTATACGCAACAAGGTCTAAAAAACTACATTTATCAAGAATTTCGATTAGAACAAAGAAATGCTTGGACTTCGATTTCATACACACACTCACGGCCATTATTCTAATAATAAAATGAAACATGATGCCGAAAAAATGCTTGTAATAATTAGACATTGCTTTAATTTCTATGAAAAAAAAAATTGAACCATCATTATCAAACGTAACAAAGAAATTAGCCCTTTATCTATAAATATATGGATATATAAATGATTAGTTATGTACCACCTTCTATTTGCGAAATAAAATGAATAGTTATTTTCATACAAAGCTTTTTGTAGATTCCGGATTTTTTTATTTTGGTAAAGCTTTCAGATTCAAATAAATCCACCATATAACTACCACATATAGAGTGATTTGTTTATTCATTTCTCACATTTTCAAATATTGTATATAAATATTGAATATCTATGTAGAGAGAGGAATTAACTTGTTAATTCCTATATTTCATGAACCGAGTAATGTTTGAAGTTCTTAGAGATTTCTAAAACTATAAAAAAGATAATTATAAAATATGCGGTTTTTAAAGATTCGTGAAAATAATTTTGTGTGTTCTTAGGACACACAAGGTCTTAGAATGATCTTACCTAAGACACACAATGACTGAATAGAAGATTCGTGGACATTCTCACATCATGCAGTGATAGTTTACCAGCTTGACAACGTCTATATTCATGGTTATCAAATTGAACCATTTTTACAAACTCTAATTCTTCATTTCACATAGATTTTATAGCACCCATATGTGCGCAAACTAACTTTTATGAGAAATATTTCAAACTTAGAAAACGGAAACATTGTCATTCCTATTATCAAAAGAAATCATTGACGATGGATTAAGACTGTATACGAACCTATATATATATTGACATGCAATATATAAACACGAGAGTATATCAAAATACAAAACTATTTTAGGCGCGTATGATTCTTTTTAAAATAAAACAATTTCTACTGCCCTTACTGCAATGGAAAAATTAATGGGAGGGCCTGGCTCATCAGTGGTGAACCCTCCCAGCGGTTTCGCCAGTATATGTAAAAATTGTAAAATAGCCAACACATTCTATATGGATATATTTATATGTAAATCACTATATGGCTCTTTGATCATGGATCATATTATTCATGCTGAAAAATGAACATTAATGTGAATTCAAATGGCATTCATCCATGTTTATGAATATCGGTTACAATTCTACAATCTAGCTTAACGAATAGAGCGTTATTTTCAGAGGGTAAAATTATCATTTGTGTGTGTGTGCTTTTTTTAATGATCACATATATTTTAGAGAGAGTAAATAAAACTGTTTGCACATAGCAGGTTCAAGATGGAGATAAAATGTTGATAGGGAAAAATAAAATCTCGGAAAAGAAGGAAAATGCTTCACCACAAACAGTACCATCCTTCAGATCTTTACGACCGAGAACGGAAATGAGCCAGGAAGTTCATGTTTCCGCCGTGAAAAACAAACCGCATAGTTGCAAATGAGACATCTTTCTCAGTCTCAGACGACCACTTTTGTTAATATATATATTTAAACAGTTATTTACTATAAAAATTCGAAATTATTATAGACGCGTATGATTCTTTTAAAAATTAAACAAATTCTACTTTCTTTGCTATAATAGTACTATATTGTACTATTTATACACATTTGTACTTTTTTTCACATAGATTCGCGTTCTCACGCAATTCTGGCCTTAACTACCCGTTTCATGATTTTTCAGCATGCCTGAATGACCAGTTTTTTAGTTGTTGAGGTACAGCTTGCACCACTTTGACGAGGGCCAACAGCCCGAAACGCGTACGTGGTTAGCTTTTCATGATTAATCAAGAAAGGGTATTTGGCCTATTCTGGAATAATTTAAAATCAACGAATAGTTGATATTTTTTCCGATAGATGGCGTAAGCCATCAGCAACTTTCAGTTGCCTGATAAAGAGATGCCCTTTTTTAGTTATTTACTAATTTTAAAATTGTAACTATATAATTACTAAAAAGTTTTAGCTAAAAAAACACTATATTACTTTCATGGTTATACTTTCTCGCAGACCCATGTTCGCAATCGAGAAGGAAGATATATTGAATAAAGATTTTTTTGTTCATTTTTTTTTTATCCTTTTATTTATATATATATTAATAAATGAGTGAAAATTCATCTTTGAAACTAGTGTAAAAAAACTCTATATGCATAATTCGAAAGCTCAACTCTAACTTTGTTGGCATCGCAAATTTACCCATAAGCACGTCATTTTAAAATTAGTAAATATATATATAACGTTTAGAATTTGGAAAATGTAAGATTCAAACCTGAGACGTTTGACGTATTTTGATGCTTGAACTAAAAAAATCTTTACAGCGTTTTCTTAATTAGACGCGGTCTAGACAGGAAACAAATCACTTCGGAAAACCACAACGATTTACCTAGCAAAGGGACTAAGAAATGTGCTTGAAGCTTACTTGCCCTGTTTCCATATGATCAAAGAAACTCATTGCTTAATATAAATCCCTAGAGATTTCACCTTTTATATTCTACTGAGAGAATACGCTGAGAAGGAAAACCTGGTAGAATGAAAAATGTGAAAATTCGAGATTATTTAAAATATACTCGTGGAACTCACGAAGTTGAACCTTTTAGCATGTATATCGAGGGATTCAGGAAATAACTCAAAAATATATTCGATATACAGTGACCTTTATTGAAAACAAACGAGATAACCGAGTGTGAAAAAAATTGCCTCTGTCTTTTCAAAAAAAAAATATATATATAGATGACTGGCGACACTAGAGACTTTCCACTTCCTTGAGTTTTGTATATATATATATAATATCAATTTTTAGAATTCTTCTCATTGAGTAAACTTCATTAGTTCATATGTTGGAGCCATACCACAAATTCTATAGAATGAAAACCAACTTATGCGATACCATGTGTTCGAGGAGGGACGAGCTTCGGCCGCAGTATCCTATAAAGTGTTCATTATGCATCTCTATGTGGCAGTTCTATATTGCAAATGGTTAGAAATGATTCCCTTTTATATATTTCTCTTTCTCATTAAAGTATGTATATATATAAACCATTGTCCCTTATGTCATTTTGTACCCGTAGAATTGTACGATTGTCTTCTTATAAAAGAAGCTCTTCTCCCCCGACTTGTGTTTCTTCTAGAACAGAGCGTTTTCCAAACCGCGAAGTCCGTTAAAAAACAAAAAAGATACGAATTGTTAATTTTTTATGAGAAATTTTATTTAAAGAATCTAGAGAAATTATTTTTTATAGACTCATGTGTGTGTGTGTGTGGAAGGGGGGGGGGGGGGGGCAAAATTTAAGGAAGTGGAAAGTCTTTGATGCCGTCGGTTTTCTGTTTTTTTTTTTTCTTTTCTTGAAGGAGAAAGAGGCAATTTTTTGTTCACACTTGGTTAATCTCGTGTGTATTTAATAAAGGTCACTGTGTATCAAATATCTTCAAGAGTTATTGCTTGAATCTCGATATACATGCTAAAAGGTAAAACTTCCTTATGTTTTGTCTCCTTGAGTGTATTAATATCCCTCTTACTAATATATCCTGCAATGGTTTAAAATTGGAGAAGGAAATGACATGACTCATCAGTGGTGAACCGTTAATACCGTTTTAACCGTTTCAATAGTTTAATTTCCAGACCACTCTACTATTTCATTAGATTAATTATCTTATACGAGTATAATCTCGTATAGTCGGCATTTATTTGGAATATATATATACACACATAGGTTCTAAAAGTGTTTAAGAAAACTATGGAAATAAGCCTATAGGACTGTAGAAATATATGTGTGTCTAAATTAACGATAATTTTACGATTATATTTCTACAGTCTTAGAAGCTAATGCTCATAAGTATTTTTTAACACCCTTACCCTGTATTTCCAAAATAAATACAGACTGCAAAGAATATCGATATACTACATTAGAACAATAACGAATTTGAACTAGTGAAACCAATGGGAGGGTTCATTGCTGATGAGCCAGGCTCTCCCATTTTCAAATTTTAACATACATACACGCAAGCCAGATATATTTTAATTATATATCTAAAAGGTAGCGTTAAAATGTGTAACCTTCAACAAATTTTCTAATATAATGAATTCTAGTTTCATTTGTTCATACATCGAAGGGATCCGTTTCTTTGAGTGTGAATTTGTCAACTTAGGATAAATATAGTTAATGAAAAAATACATATCGGGCTTATATATATTAAAATCAAAAAGGGCTATCCTGACCACGTGCACATGAGCTTTGTAGAAGGCAGAGCTCCATCTAGTGGAACAGAAATCAACTAAAAGTTGATTTAGCTTGTTCCCTGATATTTGGCCAACCCATTTTCTTGATAAATCAAGAAAAGCCAACCACGAACGCGTTTCGGGCTGTTGGCCCTCGTCAGCGTGGTGCAGACTGTTCCACTGTGACCAAAAATGTTTGGTCCCAGAGGCTTCTTGAGAAACCAAGAAATGAGTATTTAAGGCCAAACCTGCGTAAATACGCTAAATATTTAATTATTTAATTTTCTACCCAGCCTATGACGCGTAACGGCCGAAGCTATGCTGGAGTTTTCTCTTTTTTTTTTAAATCCTATTTTATCCTTCTATTTTTTATTTATTACTAGCGGACCCGCCCGGCTTCGCCCGGGTTTTACCTGAGTAAAGGTTTGTCTAACGAATCTCTCGATAAAGTTAACATTTTTCCCGGTCCCTTGAAAAATACTCGATAAGTTGAATAAAATCAATATTAATTGGTTCCCTCGGTAATTGGAAGTTAAAGGAATAGTATCTTGCCTTTGAATTGTATCATTATTCTTGTCTCAAATAAATTGCCGTGTCATCCTGAATTTTGTCTTTCCTAATTTTCTACATTACAAAATCATCGTATCATCATGATAATATTTAGAGCAGATTGTTGAATTATAACAGATAAATTAGAATATTTATCTTGATTATATCTAGGCGAAAAGTTATTTCAAAAATTTTATTTGCTAGAAACCTTCCCAGTACTATACTAAATAACTTCCCAAAGTTTCATGGCGATCCAATGAGTGGTTTGGTCAGGCATAAAGGACAAACAGACATACATTCATTTTTATATATATAGATATATATATATATATATATATATATATATATATATATATATATATATATATATATATATATATATATATATAACCTCTTATGCTTAAATCAACTAAAAAAATACATTAAAAAATATTTTCTTTTAATGATATTATATATATATTATAAATATTTCTTGTAATTTATTTTCTTTGAAGATTTTCTCTCAGCGATAGAAGGTGTTGATATTTGAGAGTTATCTAGAATATGGATCAAACCTTCATTCGGTTAATATGTGAGAGTGGGCGCCTAACCAACCCCTGCCTGCCACACCCAGGCGAGAGCTGTTGGCCCATCCTACTCCATCAGATAAAATCTCCCACTACGTCCCTTATCTCCTCTGCGACCCATTTCCGTCAAGAGATCGTCAAAATGGAATATTTTCACGACGTATTAAAAGATTTCGAAAATTCCGAGGCTTAAGTTTTTTCCTTGACATTTATTTGATAAGGGGCACGATAACTACTTCAATTAAAATTTTCTTCTTTTCCTTATGGAATCTCAAATCTTTCTTGTGTCTCGATTATTACTTTCTCTAATAAGACTTACACAATATTATTGATATTTCGAAATTGTTCTTAAGAGAACCTGGGTGTTTAATTATTTTATTATAAAATTTATTTTTATATAAGGTAAGTTTGAATTTAATAAGTTTTATTTATCCAATATTTCGAAGGACCAATAGTTCATCTTTTATTTTAAAAAATGTATACTTACAAATATATCTTGCATATCTACGAATGTATATTAAATACTTCGCTTATTTTAGATTTAAACTTATATATTTGAAAACAAAATGTATGTAGAATTCTCAAGATGTTATATATACACATATATAAACTGGTCAAATATGTATTTTTTAATATATAAAATACATGCGTATTTTAGATTGACGTATCTAAAATACAAATTATACGTTTGTTAACTTTTTTATATATAGGAAGTATAGATTTTGTAATAAAATAATGTATTTTCTTTAGAATTCCAAAAATATCACTAAGTGTTATCCTTTATAACTTGAAATTATATAAATAATTAATAATGATAAATTTGTGGTGTGGATATATAGGGAATAATATTTATGATATAACAACAAAATATTTTTTTCGAACATTTTAAAAAATAATGAAATACCATAAAAACATTTTATAGAGACAGTGGCTAACACAGGGTGGGTTGTTGAAGAGAAGGAATGATGTCCTCTCTCATTCTTCTATAACACTAGCCGAATGACCTGGGCAACGCCCGTGTTTTACCCGATTGAATGTTTTTATTCAAATACTATTTGTTACAATTATAAATTGGCGCCTTAAACAAATGCATATATTAGTTAATAACTATAGCCTATGTGCATTATCTGTCTATGTACTGTTGGCTTCCGTAGGCGTCTCTTACTGGGAAAAAGAAAGAGAGGATTCCATTTAGTTATTAACTAATATATGCATTTATTTAAAGAGCGACCCGCTCCAACACAATAGTTACAAAAACGAAAAAGCGAGTGGGGGGGGGGGGGCATGATGGGGGAGGGGGGGGGGGGGCAAAGGTGGCGTGATCGTAGCCAACCAATAGGAGGGCGCCATTCCAAAAAGAAAAAAAAGCAAACGGTGACAGAGATGAAAACTGATTAAGAGATGAAGAACGCATGACACTCGTAACTGTATATTGAATACCACAGTTTATTATGAAGAATTTTAACTTTAAATGTTACTTTTAGAAGTATATTTTATCTTGTTAA
This sequence comes from Cordylochernes scorpioides, assembly GCA_030710605.1. Taxonomy (NCBI): domain Eukaryota; kingdom Metazoa; phylum Arthropoda; class Arachnida; order Pseudoscorpiones; family Chernetidae; genus Cordylochernes; species Cordylochernes scorpioides. Next base: position 164,117,427 of record CP092886.1, on the reverse strand, counting down.
TCATTTAGACAGCTATACTCTACTCATCTTTCTTAAAAATAAATACTTCGGCCAGTTCAAGTTTTATTTTATCAAAGTTTCAACAAAATTCTTATATTTATATATTTTCAAAAAATGTTGTTTTTTTCAAACAGAAATAATGTAATATATTTTTCTCTCAATATATAATAAATATTTAAAATATGTATATAATAATGTGTGTGTGTATATAAAAATTGTATATATTATTAAGTTTTTAATGTGGTAATCCTTTTGAAGGACTGACTTCCGAAAGCTTGAAAATAAAAAGTTGCACAAGAAATTTAACCCTGGAAGCTTCATTTATTTTATAAAATTCTTTTGTCTTCGTCAGGAGTAATAAAAATAAAGTATTTTTCAAGGCATTAAAAATTATTCTTATAGAATGATTTAGTTTTAGTTCTCCTGATGAAGGCAAAAGAATTTTGTTGAAACATTGAGAAAATAAAACTTTAATTGGCCGAAGTGTCTATTTTTAAGAAATATGAATGCCAGGCAACCTCTATCTTCAAGATTTATTATTACTCATGTTAGTTTAATGCCTATTATTTATATGATACATTGAAAAAAATAACGAAAAAATCTCGTTAGCAAAGTTTTCGGTCCTTTCAATAATATAATTCTATAGAGCGGAAAACGTTCTATAAGAGTGAAACCCAACATATATATATATAACGTGCGGAAAACTATATATATATAATGGAAAACTATATATATATATAACGGAAAACTATATAATAAAACATATATAAAGGAAAACTATATAACTAGTGAGAAACTCTCTAACGGAAAACTCTTAAATTAGTGAAACTATAACGGAGAGAAAAATCTATAAATAATAAAAACTATATAACGGAAAACTCTATGTAATGAAAATCCATATAACGGAGCACTCGGAAAACTATATAATAAAATATTATATAAAGGAAAACTCTATAACTACTGAAACTCTTTAACGCAGAGAAAACTATATATATTGTAATGTTTTTGTGTTAAATGTTAAAATATATTTTTACATTGTTAACTTAAATATGTTGTTGTTTTATAATAATGAAGATGCAAATTACATTGTTGTTTTTTATTATCGTTTGTTTAAAAAAAATACATTACACGTGATTATGATAACAAAAATGACTTTTTAAATTTAATATACAAAATTCAGTGAAAAAAATAAAAGAAATAAATAATTATAAAATTCATAAAAACGTGACAATATAATAAAAACTATATAACGGAAAACTCTAAGTAATGAAACTATATATAACGGAGCACTCGCTATAAGAAACAATGTTTACAATTCCGTCATTTCATTGTATATTAGATTGATCTAAAGTAGATTTATTGTACCGTTAATATGACAATAGCTGCGGTAAAACCAAGTTCCATTGTGGGTTACATCAACCTCGAGAAACCAAGGGCAGCTTCATGACGAAACAATTATTCCGAGCGACTTTTCACCAAGTGAGGAAATGTTTGTCGCCTTCCTTCAATTTCCCTTTTTTCCACTTGGCTGGGAAATAGCAGATTTCCTAATCACCTCGGCCTCAAATGTACTTGCAAGTAAAATGACACCTCAGTCAGGTAAAATTATTCATTTTGCACGACGTTTTGACGAATATCATTTACCTTCTTCAGGTACATAAACATATAATATACTGCGTCCTCTTTGTTTTATTTGATTTGTTTCACTGAAACGTTGTGGAAAATAAAGAATTTGATTTAGCCGAAGTGACATTTCACTATACAATGTCATTTTCAAGCTAGTAAACGTATAGAATCAAGCTTGTTTATGTTTTAAGAAACATAAATACGTCAAAAAGTCAGACTTCGTAAAAGAGAAATGTTTAAAATTACTTTCTACCATATTAGATGTTCCTCTCTTTTCTGATTAAAAATTTGAGGAAAATTCTCTCTTCCCCACAAACGACCACACTATCGCCACAATTAACTACAATCGAATCGAACGATAAGCTGTCAGTCATTCTTTATCACATTTTCCAACAGCTTTATCAGAGGTATCTCTCTACCTTACTCAAATCTTGAAAACGTTATCGACCAACTTGAGAAATAGCACTCTCTTCATATCTATCCATTTCTTAACAATTTTTTATCTTCTTTGGTTTTTCCAATGTCGGACATTTTAAATTTTAAAATTCTGTGTTCCTTAAATATTCTTTTAAAATTATATATTATAGTTATTTCACACAATTTTTATTATCTAATGATTTAAATATGGATTGATCTATTTTCAGAACGATATATATATTTTTTGAACCATTTTAACCATCTACTTATGAGGGTGAGATAAGTAAAATTACAGATCTCAATATATATTTTTATTCAAAAAGAGATTTTTTTCTATTTTAAGATCTAAAACGTGTAGGCTTTTATATATATCCTCGTATTTTCAGAATTTTCTCTGTTTTTCTCACCGATACAAAGTTAAAGCGCAAAACATTTTTTTTTGGAGACTCAAGTTTAAACAGAATCTAATAAGGCATTGGTTAGATCGACTTATATAGCGGAAATTTGAGCGGATATTACTGGTCCTCTAGTCTGTTATTTAACTTAATTATGTGAATATTGCTCCTATATTGCTAGTAGATTACCAGTCCTTATAGTGCCTCGTGTTTATAATTAGTCCAATCGAAGAACCTCTTTCTCGTCCTGTCTCACACGCCAAAGAGACTTATCGCTTAACATATCGTTGTACTTTCCATTTACAACCAGCTCTACATATCGGTCACCTAGAGTAGCGGTCTAGAAACATAGCTAGCGAGGGAGGGTTCGCCAATGATGAGCCGTGGCTTTTCGGTTTATCCTCGTTACCATATTTTCGTAGTAGAATATTAATTTGATATTTGAAAAATAGCATATGCGCACATTTACACATAATAATTTGATTATTTCTGAAGTATGACTAGTGTTTACAGGTATTTCTTAAAAATTGGATTAAAACTCAAGGTCAGTTTGTAAGGTGTAGACAGAATGCAGCGTAATGCCTATTCCTGGGTTTATTCTACCGCCAGCAGGTACACACCGGCGGCCCGACAACTGGCGTCCATCTGTGCCGCTACCTGACGTGCCTCTTTGTTAGCGTCTGGGAAATCTGCTTAGACATACTCCTTTCTCAGGGAAATCTGTTTAGACATGCTCCTTTCTCAGAGAAATCTGCTTAGACATACTCCTTTCTAAAGGGAATCTGTTTCGACATACTCCTTTCTCAGGGAAATCTGTTTAGACATACTCCTTTCTAAAGGGAATATGTTTCGACATACTTCTTTCTAAAGGGAATATGTTTCGACATACTCCTTTCTCAGGGAAATCTGTTTAGACATACTCCTTTCTAAAGGGAATCTGTTTCGACATACTCCTTTCTCAGGGAAATCTGTTTAGACATACTCCTTTCTCAGGGGAATCTGCTTAGACATACTCCTTTCTAAAGGGAATCTGTTTCGACATACTCCTTTCTCAGGGAAATCTGTTTAGACATACTCCTTTCTCAAAGAAACTGTTTGGACATACTCCTTTATCAAGGGAATCTGCTTAGACATACTCCTTTCTCAAGGGAATATGCCAAGACATACTCGTTTCTCAGGGGAATCTGCTTAGACATATTCCTTTCTCAAGGAAACTGTTTAGACATACTCCTTTCTCAAGGGAATCTGTTTAGACATACTCCTTTCTCAAGTGAATCTGTTTAGACATACTCCTTTCTCAAGGGAATATGCCAAGACATACTCGTTTCTCAGGGGAATCTGCTTAGACATACTCCTTTCTCAAGGGAATATGCCAAGACATACTCGTTTCTCAGGGGAATCTGCTTAGACATACTCCTTTCTCAAGGGAATCTGTTAGTCTTCCCCCATACTATTTTTTAAATCAATATATATTCAATAATGCCTATCAAATATAATATTAAAACTTTTTTTTTCACTCAGTACCGATAGGTTTTCGCGTGATTAGATTATTGCCTTACATTACATTTTCTAAATAGCGCTTCCCACCGCTCACATGAGCGTTTTAGATGACAGAGCGTCTTCTAGAGAAACGAATATAAATTAAACGTTGATTTAGGTTTGCATTCTATAATATTATATATATGAGTGTGTCTAAATGTGGTCAATATTATATTTAGTTATCTTGATGTGCACATCTATATTTATATTTTTAAGAGCCGACCGCCCTTCGCAAAGTGTTCATATTTACCCCCTGTTGTGTGAGCATTATATAGATCGATTATCACTGGAATGGACTCTCTAGAACAAACAACTTTTTTAAAGTGACTACTTAGCTCCTAATGTGTATTGTGTATGTAAACACAGGTTTCCGGCCAATGTCTCCAAGGCCCGATGGAAGCCAATAAAAGAAAGAAGCCCACGTTGGGCTGAGTGACGCACCGAGAAGCGCCTTGGAGAGAACCTTCAGGAATACTAATAAGGTTTATTTATGACGACGTTTCTCTCGTCGAGAGGAACCTTGGTCGGCCCACCTCCAGCTGCCCTCAATTGATATTGCGCCTCATTAGCAATTAGGACTAATTGTGGGCGGCCCTCTCTCATTGTGCCCTTTCTCCGGGTCTATAGAGACTTCTGAAATGTCCCTCGGGCAAGCGTGTTGGGAAATGGGACGAAATGACGAGAGATGTATAGATAGGAAACTTGAGGGAGATATAAGCGATCAGTTTTGAAATATTAATAAATATTTCATCCTCCCTATTATATTTCCGCATATAAGAATATGTGAATAGCCTGAGGCTATATATATGGTAATATATATTTTTTCTCTCTCTCACACACACATACATATATATATATATAAGATATTAATATGGATTTCCCTATTTTCAAAACATATATTTATATATACACTCATGGACAAAGCTTGGGGAAGTGGTACCTTTTAAAATGTATATCGAGAGATTCGGACAATAACTCTGAAAGATTTGAGATACACACACACACTGACCTTTATTGAAGACACACGAGATAACCAAGTGTGAAAAAACGGCCATCGAAATCAAAATATGAAACTTCCCTTAGTTTTGTCTATGTGTGTTTATATGTAGGTTTGTGTGTGCACAAAAAGCCATCTCTCTTGTAATAGATGCCTAAAATGAAATGCATTATGAAATATGGTTTTAAAAACGACATCAGCTATAAAAAATAACGGTATTTTTGATATATGAAAGAAACAATTTAAAAAGAAGGAGGAGGATATGTGTGCGTTGTGGAGGAATTTCTACCATTTCTTCTCTCTTGGATGACAGCCAGCCTCTCATCAATATGCCGGCCCTGAGTTGTACGTCCACTTGGAATGCCGACGTCGCTCTCATTCAAATTCCCTCGTTTCCTTTTATTGAGAGTTCTGACAGCCGATGGATCAATTTAGCTTTGATACTATATAGAGAGTTGTTTATTAATATTTTATATATAGTAATTTTATTAATATCTGGTAAACTTTTTTATATGACGCTCTATACCTTTCTGGCAATGAGAGTCCTACACTAATACTCTGGGGGAAGATAACTATTTGAAATCAAATGTAGAAAGGTTATGTTCTTTCTGATAATCCTTTCATTCAATCAACCTTTATTAAAACCTTCGTAAGATTCAACCGAGAGATTCAGAGAAAGAAAAGTACAGAATGGAGGTCAAAATCATATTCAAGATAATTACACTAATATACTGGGGGAAGATACATATTTGAATTTAAATACAAAAAGGTTATGATAACCCTTTCATTTAATCAACCTTTATTAAAACCTTCGTAAGATTCAACCGAGAGATTCAGAGAAAGAAAAGTACAGAATGGAGGTCAAAATCATATTCAAGATAATTACACTAATATACTGGGGGAAGATACATATTTGAATTTAAATACAAAAAGGTTATGATAATCCTTTCATTTAATCAACCTTTATTAAAACCTTCATAAGATTCCCCGAGAGATTCAGAGAAGAAAAAGTACAGAATGAAGGTTAAAATCATAATTCAATATAATTATACACTAATACTGGGGAAGATACATATTTGAATTTAAATACAGAAAGGTTATTTCTGACAATCCTTTCATTCAATCAACCTTTATTAAAACCTTCATAAGATTCCCCGAGAGATTCAGAGAAGAAAAAGTACAGAATGAAGGTTGAAATCACAATTCAATATAATTATTCACTAATACTGGGGAAGATACATATTTGAATTTAAATACAGAAAGGTTATTTCTGACAATCCTTTCATTCAATCAACCTTTATTAAAACCTTCATAAGATTCCCCCGAGAGATTCAGAGAAGGAAAAGAGCAGAATTGAGGACAAAATCATCATTAAAGATAATCCTTTTCATTCTGCATTCTTAGCAGACGACATAAGTCAATGTCTATCCTAAGAAGACGCCTCTCGACAGCATTAAAGTGCTTACATATGTCAAGCGGTTCTATAGCGTAGATATATTTACAACGGTTCGAGAAAACACTACAGCTCTTTGGGAAACTCGTTATGTGACTAAAAAAGTTTATATATATAAACTTCTAAATTTCTTTATTTTATTCTACAAATATGGAAAAAAAAGTACAAAAGTAAAATTGTACTGATATCAGATAGATAAATTAAGAGAAAAGGCATTTCCTGATCGTGAAACTAAAAGTTGCTGATGGCTTGCGCCATCTATCGGAATAAATATCATCTATGTGAGCAATAGTTATCCAGGAATTATTTGATAAGGAAATTATTTTTATATAAAAATGGAATAATTTAAAAAATCAACGATTAGTTGATATTTATTCCGACAGATGGCGCAAGCCACCAGCAACTTTTAATTGCACGGGCAGGAGATAACTTTCTCCTATAAACTTGATTATACAATTGTGTCTATCATTTATTTATACCCGTTTTCACTTTTATTTTCACTTTATAGTAATGAATATACAACTATGGAAAAAACTTGAAGAAGTTGTACCTTTTAGCACATGTATATGATATATATACAGTTAAACCTGTCTATAGCGCCCCCTCTAAATAGCGCCTTCCTCTCTATAGCGCCCGATTTTTAGCATTAAAATGTAAACATTTTACATTAAAAGTGACCTGTCTATAGCACACTCTCTCTATAGCACCCTATTTTGGTGAGTCCCAAGAGGGGGCGTTATAAACAGGTTTAACTGTTTATTAATTGTAACTATTTATTTTTATTCTTATATTTTATAATATTTATTTTTTAGGGTAGAGAATGTTCGAGAATTTACATGTATGGGAAATCCGCCGTTATATAAACAAATAAGGAATGGCTTATACGTAAAATCTTCTAAGTTTTGGCAATTAGTTTATGTTATTTTATCTATTGTATGATTTATTATATCTTGAAAATGGGGCATTATGCTTGCCAAGGATAATGTCTCGCTACTCTAAATTCCTTCTTAATTTCTTAATCAAAACCTTCTTATTGAAATACCGAAATATCTTTCACAAGAGATCCTGTGTATAAACAACTCTTAACATTACCATGAACTCTTAACACGTTTTAATAGAGTTTTGAAAAAGTATTACAATTTTGATTAAAGGAGTAATTAAAATGGGGGAATTTTGATACTTTTAAACGTGTCATGGAAATATTCTGGGGGAAAATAATTGTGAAAAAATTGACTTTAAACTTATACTTGATAAAGACCTTTGAGTAATTTATAAAATAGAACGAAAATTTAACCTCGAATACTCATCACAAAACACCTTTCCTCAAATTTAAAGAGTCAATCTCTAACAAACAGGTATCATGTGCCGAAAATGGAATAATGTGAAAAGATAATGTACAGATTAAGGCAGATAAGATTATGAAATTGTATATTTCAATTAATTTACACACACAAAGCCTTTATCAAGACATCAGTCTTATAGAGATTTTCCTCTCTCATTGCCAGCTTGCAACGATAACGTCGCGATGACCAATCACCATCATGTAGTGGAGGAGAAAACGATGAATCTAAGTTCTCGCTTACTGTTTTGTAAAAGTTTTATAGTAACAGAGCAACCCACTTGACTTGATATGACGCTGGTTAAAATACTTTTCACGTTTTAATTAATTTTAGAAAACTAATTATAACCGATAACGTTTCATTATAATTTATTTCTTCAAGGAGTATGGTAAGACTTGTTAAATATAGATTGTCATGCAGTTTAGCTTTTTTTTTTCACAATGGAGAGAAAATTCAATTTCGGTAATTTCCATTTAACAAAAAAGTTGTTCTTTTGTTTGAAATCACTACCTACGTACGTGCGCTGGCGGACTTCCAAACATTCGTTCCACGTGTCTTATAGGGAGAAACATCTACTCCTGTCTACGGTAGATCCTTCCCGCGTGTGTGTGTGTGTGTGTGTGACCTCAAGACGTTTAAAAATTACATCACACTTCTTTTTGTTTGGAAAGCACGCTTCAGATTTTGAAGAAGGCTTCAAGATTATCACTAACATGTAAAGAGCTCTTATACCCGAACTTTGATATAGATTATCCCTTGCGGTGTATGCATAAGGTCTTATGTTTGTAAACGTCCAGTTTGAGAATCAATATATATATTTACATATATTTAGGTAAATTTAATATTCAATAAAGAATTTATTTTTAGCTGATATTGGTATTTCGATAGATAGCACTCGTCCATTTTGGCACGATGACAAGATGCTTCTTTATTTGGCGCGAAGCTCTATGCAATTAAAAAGGTGAATCTTCTGCATTTTCATATCCTCGAACCTTACACAAGCATAGGTTTCATTCTTTATCGTATGAGCAAATTCCTAGAAGTAGTAGAGGCTTTTAAAACATGTGTTACGAAATTACAAATTTCTATTGTGGTACGTTTACTTATTTATAGAGAATGCCGTAATTATAGGTTGGATTTTGACCAATTCAAGTTAATGACTCTATTAACCTTTTATTAAAAAGGTTTTTTGTGTCATTGACGTTTCGGCGACCCGCTGTCGTCCTTCCTAAAGATGGAAAGCTTATATACTTATACGTATATACTTCGCTAATGAGCTTTCCATCTTTTGAAAAAGGCGATAGTATGCGGCCGAAACCCCAAGGACAATAAACCTTTTTTAAAAAGATTGATGAGATATCTTCAAATAAAATTTACCTTATTTATATATATAATTGGGTTCGCTTTCACGCAAATATATCTTTTCTAGAGAAAATCCTTGCTATTCATAGCTGTAAATATTAGTCAGCAATATTTGCTATTAAATATTTTCTTATGTTATACGTTCCAATTTTTCAGGTACTAAAAGAGGCATCTCTCCATTTATGGTTGATCACCCCAGTACTGAACCCCTCTACTGATGAAGGCTATAGCCCGAAATGATGGTATATAGGTTGACTTTTGTCTAAATTTACCAAAATTGTTGCTGTGGCATATTCTTTATTATCACTATAACGTTTTGTACTGGGGTGATAAATCTAATTGCATTATATTAATGTATTTTAAAAGGAAGACGTGCCTTATATATAGCAATATTTCAAAATTTTAAACCTCTTCAAACAAGTTAAGCAAAATATGTGAATAAAGATTTCAATTATAAAATACACATAACATCTCTCCCCAATGTAACGTCCCATCAGAAATGTAATATAGAGAGACGCATTATAAAATATATTTTTGCGTTTCATGTAAGTATCTACAATCACCTTATTTGAAAGTATAAATCGTGTTTAAATGATTATTCGATCCGAGATGTGCCGTTTTTTTTTGAAATACTGTATTTTTATATAATTTGTGCGGAAAAAAACATAAAGTGTTCTATTTCTTATTGCCTTTTTCACACATTTAGCGGAATTACGCAAATTTGGCCTTAACTACTCATTCATTTATATTTCTCGGGAAGCCTCTTGGACCAAATATTTTGGTCGTTCAGATACAGACTAAACCACGCTGACCTGGGCCAACAGCCCTAAACGCGTACGTGGTTAGCTTTTCTTGATGTATCTAGAAAATGGGTTAGCCAAATATTATGGAATAACCTAAATCAACGCTTAGTTGATTTTTATGCCACTCAGCTAATGTGAGCGGATCATGTGGCTCGAAAGCTTACCTGAAAGCTAAATAAAAGAGAAAACCACATCGATGATTAACTAAATAATTCTAATTCTAAAATATCTATTTCTATTTCAACGCTAACTTGCAAAGTAAGTCAGATACAAATGTTTTGGGAGAAAATCTCGTCAGAGGAGGGAAAAAAGAGCGAAGCAAACAAACACTATCTCAGAGAGGCCGTAAACAAACCACGGCCCACTATTAGGATCCTCCCGTTGGTATTTTCTGGTGACCGAAGGCCTGAACTTTCCGCTCTCCTCTGTTTGCTTCCCACCGCGCTAGATGGTGTTGACTCAGGAGTTGGAGTGTGTTTTTATCTGACGTGTAGCACTTGGAGTAATATTTGCGCAGATTTCAAACATTGCTTGGCCACACAGGATCGTCCATTCTTTATTTGGAAGTTATTTTCCTTTCTGACGCGTTTTTTAATTATTTGTCTTTTTTAGGTATTACGCTCTTGAAGTTTTTCAAATGTTAATAATATCGATAAAATGCTATGTACGTATAGTAGATTAAAAAATAGGGAAAAAATTTAAAGTTTCTCATTAATGAACGAGGAATTTCTAAACATTTCTTTGTATTACACACAGATGGAAACATTTGCCATATTTTAAAGAGTATGTCCTTTGTCGCAAGGATATGCTATATATATATAATGATATTATTATCATATCTATAATAATAATAAATTATCATTTAAATATATTTAACAGATGATAATGTATTAATTTTTACTTCTTTTGCGAAAGTATTACACTCTGAAGAAAAAAAAAACTGGTGCAATATTGTGAAACTTGTCATTAATCTACAGGCTACTAGATGAAGAAAATATGTGATTGAAAATTGAAAAGAATTTAACTATATTTAGACGTTTTTCACACACAAACGTCCAAGCTTAATCTATCATTACTCACTACGAGAAGTAAATTTAATCCGAATTCCGTGTTTTTATTTCTCAACTTCTGGTTTTAGCCCTTTCTATTTCCACTAGTGCACATTGGCGAAGAAATAATTTATTATTTAATTTGATATTATTCAATGAAAATATTCAATAGATTACAAAAAATATATATTACTCAATATTTGTAAAATCATCTTTAAAATATTTCTTTGCTTGCTTGTTGAAGATTCCCTAGCTGTAGATATGGTTGTTGAGGTTTGTTAATAATTGTCGACTAGTCGCCGTGACGTCATCAATAAATACTTTCACACCATCAGATATACAAAGACTTGATTTCTGCACGACAATATATATATAGGAGTAATGCATTTTGAAGAGCAAATTTAGCGATCCTCGTATTGAACAAAAATTTTGGTTACATAAGAATATCTAGGAGAGAATTTTTCCTAGAAATAAATAAAGTACTATTTTTAACAACATGGTTTTCCCCATCTAATTTTTTTCACAGATAAATAATGATGCGATCGTAAAAAAGATTTTTAGTTTAAATATGATTTTTTTCATGGACATTCTGATATCTGGAAAACAACACTAAAGGGGTACATATCATTTTCGTTTCCTTAAAAATAATAAAAAAGCCTTTACCCAATTTGTATTAATATTTTCGACAAACGTGCTACAGGTAACTAAGAAGTTCAAACTTTAAAACTTATTTTAATTCCAACTTCTTTCAAATTTGTGCTTTTATCGTAAAAAAAGTACAAATTTATATATATCAAAAACAACGATGAAGTTTTTATTTTTTTTTATTAGATGATAAATTTTAAGGTTGATGAAGAGTATAATTAGCGAAAAAGAATGTGCGTGCCTAGATAACATTTTTCGCAAATAAATAAACACTCGAGTTACTTGATTGCCATTTGAGACGTCATAATATGTAATATCAAATAAAGTACAGGCTTATTTTCTAATGGACGACATAATCGTTATATTAGGCAACAAAATGTCATCAATTAGGGCTATAGATCTTCCATTATGAGGCATCATTAAGAATGCCCTGAAGACATCTCAACAGCCCTTCATGAAGATGTTTCATATAGTTAGATATTTCTCAAACTTGTTGCCAATTCAAATAGCCGAAGGCTTTATGCAAATATTTCCAATAAAAATGCATATTATCTTTTATTTATGTTCGTTTTCTCAACTACACATTGGATTCCCTGAATTGGATTTAAATTGCTTGTGTTATTATGATATATGGACACTCTATTGAAGCTTAGATTATATTTTGTAATGTTATTTATAATGTGTTTTTTACAAGTTGTGTATGATAATATCAAAATATATATATATATAATTTAATATCTGTCTGTCTGTATGTTTGTACTCTATAGATTCAAAAACCATACATCCAATCGCCGTGAAATTTTAGGATATTATTAGGTATATCCCCGGGAAGGTTTTTGAAAAATAATTTCTTGAATATCTTGAATATCCTTAGAGTTATTTGCAGATTTATAGATTTAACTCGCAAGCAGCGCCCCCATTGCGACGATGTTAACAAGTTTTTTTATCTATAAGTTTTATTATCACTAAGTTTATTATCTTAAAGATTATTTATCAAAAGTAAGATTTTCTACCTATTAATTGCGCACAAGTCAAAGTTAGTTTTTATCATTTATCTACAACATATATATTGGGAGAATAGATAAAATGATGATTTTGTAATGTAGAAAATTAGGAAAGATAAAATTCAGGATGACACGGCAAATATTGAATTAAAAATTGATATTGAAAAAAATCAATATTAATTGGTTCCCTCGGTAATTGGAAGGTAAAGGAATAGTAACTTGCCTTGGAATTGTATCATTTATTATTTATCAAAAGTACGATTTTCTACCTATTAATTGCGCACAAGTCAAAGTTAGTTTTATCATTTATCTACAACAAGCATGTCAAACTCAAATCCTAACACGGGCCAAATAAAAAAGTAATAAGATTATGTGGGCTGCAAAAAAAGAAAACAAGTAATTAAATTTTTATAGTAACATTTATGTAGGTTTATTTTAAAAAATACTAATAAGAAAAAAGAAAGTAAAGTCAATATTTTCTCCCTGATATTTGGCATCTCTTTTCTGCTACCATCTTTCCTACTTCGGGGAAAATCTTCTTCGCAGTGATTAATTTTAAAACTGACCCAAGGTGAACGTCAGTAATTCTCGATCTGATTGGAGACTTATTTCCTTTCATAAGTGAAAATAACTGCTCGCACCGATAAGTACTTCCAAACATGGACATAATTTCATATGCTAATTTTCGAGTGTTTTCAAATCTGGCTGGCAAATATTTGTAAAATTAAGAAACGCCAACTTCAATGAATTTTGCCTTTAAATCTGAATCGCACTCGATATCTATTACCTCCATTTGCATATGATTAGGTACTGATTCTATATTTATCGAGAAAATCGAAGAAAACAAAGTAAACTTGCCTTCCAAAGATTTGAAATCAGAAAACCTTGTTTCAAATTCATTTCTAAGACTTAAAATTTTTTCCGCATATTTTTGATACGATGCAGTTTCACCTAAACTTGATTTGTACATGTTGCATGTCGGAAAGTGCATTAAATCTTCGTTTTACAACTGCTTTTCCCAAAGAACTAGCTTACATTTGAATGCATTAACTTGGTCACACATGTTGGTAATGATCTGATACTTTCCTTGCAGTTTCAAATTTAAATCCGACAAGTGTTTTGTTATGTCAACCATGAAGGAAAAATCTTGCAACCATACTTGATCAGAAAACAAAGTGATGTCTTGATTCTTGGTTATTAAAAACTGACATATTTCTTCTTTCAAGTCCCAAAATTGTTTGAGAACCTTGGAGCATGATAGCCAACGTACCTCGGTATAGTATGATAAACCTGAATATTCGCTTTCTAATTCAGTTAAGAACAGAGAGAACTGTCGCTGATTTAAACCTCGAGATCTTATGAAATTGATGAATTTTTTGATAGGTGTCAACACATTTTCCATTTTTATTACCTTCGTACATAATACTTCCTGATGTATAATGCAATGCGTATGATGAATATTGGAACCATCAGAAATTTCACTTAGTTATTTTCGCAGTAATGCTACGAAACCGTTGGTTTTTCCAGTCATTGAAGGAGCTCCATCTGTTGCTACAGAAGTCAATTTTGATTGAGGTAAATTGTATTTTTGCAGAAGATCATAAACGCAATTAAATATATCTTCTCCTGTAGTAGTGTCATGCATCGGTACTAGTTCCAATAATTCCTCAAAAATGTTGAAATCCGTGTCGCAAGCTCGAAAAAAACAGCTAACTGAGCTACGCCCCCAATGTCCGTACTCTCATCACAGGCAATGGAAAATGCTTCGAAACAAGATGATTTTTCTTTCATCTGATCATTCAAATTTCTGGCCATATCAGTAACTCTTTCCACAACGGTATTTCGAGACAAAGATATTGCTTGAAACGTCTTCACACTTCCAGGGCAAACAATTTCTGCAGCTTTAATTAAACATTCCTTGATGAAATCACCTTCAGTAAAATGTTTTGAGTGTTTAGCTATCATCTCCGATAAAACGTAGCTTGCATGCACCGCCGCTTCACTCTCTTGTGATACTTTAGTAAACATAAACTGTTGTTTTTTCATTCCCAACTTGAACTCTTTTAACTTTTCTTGTCTCATTAAACCTTCGTAGGTATTGATATATAGCTAGCAATAAATATGTATATATATATGTTTCTATGAAAATGTTAATCTGCAAGACGCAGGTTATCATCATCCCTTTTTGATTTGTTTTTGTCACTTTTTTGGCGTTTCGAAAATAAACAATAAAAGGCTGTATCAGACTTTACTAAGACAATAAAGATTTGCTAAAAATAAATGTGTACGAAGATGTTGCATTTGGCGACGAGGATATAAGAGTAAGTACCCTCGAATTTTGAAGTAAATATTTTTAGAAAATGTCTTTGATTTTGCATATAATTGAAAGTGAATTTTAAAAGACACAAATTGCAAAGTTTTAGGATGCAAATTTAAGAAAGAGTGTAAAAAATGGCTAGTTACCAATTTAAGGAATATAATGAGGAAACTGAATATTTTGAAACGTTTTATGAACGATTGGAACAGTTTCTCATATTGGAGGAGGCAGGGGATGAGAAGAAAAAGGCTTATCTCCTAACCCTCATGGGAAGTAAAACATATGGTGTTTTGAAGAATTTGTGCAGTCCTATTCTACCTAAAGATAAAACTTTTGATAACCTAATAGATATCTTGAAAAGGCACTTCTCTCCAAAGCGCTCAATTGTAGTAGAGAGGTTCATTTTTTTTAAAAGAATGCAATTAAAGGAAGAAAGCATCTCGGATTACTTGGTGGAAATTAAGCGTTTGGCTTCCTCATGCAACTTTGGAAATTTTCTGGAGGATTCTTTACGTGATAAAATGGTTTGTGGTTTATATAATGCCAAAATACAAAATAGAATTTTGTCGGAGGGCGACATTTCTTTAGCTAAAGTAATTGAGATAGCATTATCTATGGAAGCAGCCGAGAAAAATACAAAATTATTTCACTTGGAGCAGGGTGAAGATTGTGTAGATAAGTTGAGGATGGAACGCAAGGTTGAATCAAATTTCCAAAATGGCAAATGTAAACATTGTGGTAAACAGCATAAAGAACTATGTAGATTTAAGGAGGCGATATGCTTTAAGTGTAATAAAAAAGGACACATTGCCTCAATATGTTGGAGCAGTAGAAGAAATCTAAGGCAACATCAGAATCAGCCGGGAAATATACATCAGATAGGAGACCAAGAAGAGGAGGACGAGTATGTCCAGAAAATTATAAGCGTGACGATACCTGAGTATAAAATTAATTTTGCCTCAAGTGACCCTCCCTATCTGATGGAGTTAAAAGTAGAAGGAAACTTTATTAAATTTGAAATGGATACGGGTAGTGGTCTAACACTGATATCAGAAAAGGATTTTAAAAATAGTCTTCAACACTTGAAATTGGAAAAAGCGAGTATTATTGTAAGAACTTATGATGGTACCGTGGTACCCATTCTGGATAAAAATAAAAGGAAAATTGGGGATACCATTCAAGACACCTTATCAAAAGTTCTTCTGGCATATCGAAGCACCCCGCATGTGACAACGGGAAAGACTCCATCAGAGCTCTTTATTGGGCGTGCGCTTCGAACCAGAGTATCGTTGATACATCCCAGCTTGGCATCTAGAGTTAGGGACCAGCAAGCCAGGCAAATGAAGTATGATCGGCGAACCCATTTGGAAGAATTCCAGATAGATGATTTAGTGTGGTGTAAAAACTTTAGAGGTGGTGATAAATGGATCCCAGGAAAAATTGTGGGCAAGAAGGGAACTAGAGTCTACACCATTTTGATCCACGGACAGGTAAAGGCCTATCACAGGGATCAAATTAGAAAAAGGTGGAGGAATGGTGAGGAAGATGAGAGTGGAGATGGAGAGCGTCAACCCGAGCACTCAAGAGGAGCAGGTCCCAGTGCCATAATCTCGGAGGTTGTACGAGACAGAGGTTATATGGAGTCGCTGTCGCCAGGACTAACTAGCCAGCGGTCGGATCAAGATTCAGAGGTTCAGAGTGATACAGACGATGGAAAGTCATTGGAGCCTCTTCGCTCGCTGGACCCCGAGGCCTTGAAAGAGGAGGGTCCTGTCCTAAGGCGGAACCCACCTCGAGCGAGGAGACCGCCTGTGAGATTTCGTGTTTGAAGAGAGAAGATGGTGATATATAGCTAGCAATAAATATGTATATATATATGTTTCTATGAAAATGTTAATCTGCAAGACGCAGGTTATCATCATCCCTTTTTGATTTGTTTTTGTCACTTTTTTGGCGTTTCGAAAATAAACAATAAAAGGCTGTATCAGACTTTACTAAGACAATAAAGATTTGCTAAAAATAAATGTGTACGAAGATGTTGCAGGTATCATATTTTGATTTATGTTGTTCATAATGACGTTTAATGTTATATAATTTTCGTACACTAATAGCATTATTACATATCAAGCAGATGATTTTATCTTTTACTTCAGAGCAAAAATACTCTAATTCCCACTTTTCTTGAAAATTCCTATGTTCGTCAGCAATTTTTCGTTTAGTTTTACTGCCACTTGGTTTTGATGAAGACATATTGAATACAAAGGTCTGAAAAAAAAAATAGTAATCGCTAACACAAAATAATAAAAAGTTTTAAGTAATATTTTTAAAAATTTTTAAAAATTAATATTTTTTAACTTACCAGACACAGAATAACTGCACAAATTATTGAACGTAACTTAAAAAAATTTTTTTTTCTAGTACTCCGAAAGAATATTTTCTTTAAACTTTAAGGCACACAATACTTATGGCGATGTACATACGTTATGTATGTAGGCATAATATTATCAAAACTTACGACTTATGTATGGCGACCAGTGGTTCGTTATTAATAAATAAATTATGTATAATTACAATTTTTAAAAATTAGGCTACAAATTTTTATTAATTTTTTTTTTATTTATAATTTTTTTTATTAAAATATATTATCTGGTGGGCCGCAAATTTATTCGTTGTGGGCCGCATGAGGCCCGCGGGTCGCGAGTTTGACATGCTTGATCTACAACATCTATATTGGGAGAATAGATAGAATGATGTTTTTGTAGTGTAGAAAATTAGGAAAGACAAAATTCAGGATGACACGGCAATTTATTTGAGACAAGAATAATGATACAATTCCAAGGCAAGATACTATTCCTTTAACTTCCAATTACCGAGGGAACCAATTAATATTGATTTTATTCAACTTATCGAGTATTTTTTAAGGGACCGGGAAAAAATGTTCACTTTATCGAGAGATTCAAATTTACGGAATATTATTATCATTAATATCATAATATTATGTGTATTCCGGAATATTATTATCATTATTATCATAATATTATGTGCGTTCCGGAATATTATTATCATTAAAATCATAATATTATGTGTGTTTCGGAATATTATTATCATTATTATCATAATATTATGTGTGTTCCGGAATATTATTATCATTAATATCATAATATTATGTGTGTTCCGGAATATTATTATCATTATTATCATAATATTATGTGTGTTCCGGAATATTATTATCATTAATATCATAATATTATGTGTGTTCCGGAATATTATTAACATTAATATCATAATATTATGTGTGTTACCGAATATTATTATCATTAATATCAAAATATTATGTTTGTGTTCCGGAATATTATTAACATTATTATCATAATATTATGTGTGTTCCGGAATATTATTATCATAATATTATGTGTGTTCCCGAATATTATTATCATTATTATCATAATATTATGTGTGTTCCGGAATATTATTATCAATAATATTCGTTAGGCAAACTTTCCCTCGGATAAAACCTGGGCGAAGCCGGGGTACACATTCGCTAGTTGTTTCTATAAATCAAAATAATTATCGATAGTCAAGATATATGAATTATAATTTTAAGGTATCATGTTTGTCGAGTAAACTAATATTCTTCGTAGTTTTTCCTAATGTTAAGCGAAGTTCGTAGAAAAGAATGAGAAAGAAAATAAATAAATCTTACAAATGAGTGAAAAAGATCACCTCCCTTTTCAAAAATGAATTAAAACAATGCATTTTAATGATATTCTTATCAATAATAGAAACTTGCATTTTTACAGGTCTTGGTATATTTGAATATGATTCTAGCCCGAATTTTCAATAGCTAAGATATATTAGATTATCAAATACACTCACACATAGACAAAACTTGAGAAAGTTTCCTATTTTAATGTCGCTAGTCATCTGTGTTTTTTTTTTTTTTTTTGAAGGAGACAGAGGCAATTTTTTTCTCGCTTGTTTATCTCGTGTGTCTTCAATAAAGGTCACTGTGTATCAATTATCGTTCAGAGTTATTATTTGAATCCCGTTATACATGCTAAAAGGTACAATTTCCGTAAATTTTGTCCATGAGTGTAATTCTAGAGGGTAAAATGGCCAACGACTTTAGAGTCCCATTAACTAGAAGACTCTCGTGTTTGCAAACTGTGCCAACGGAAATGGAACATATGCTGTTGTGTAAATAGGTAAATATTAATGTTTCATTTTGAAATCTTCGTTATGTAATCTAGATTCATTACCTTTGTTAGGATGTTCTCAGGAAATAAACATACAAAACATAGTGCATCATAATACAAAACTATAAAAAAAAAAGCATTACTTTCATAGTTTTAAAAAAATTATTGATGCAGTTATAAGAAAAAGTTCTGAATTTTGGAATACCAAAAGCCATCGTATCCTGTGCCTAATAAAACTTCGGCTCCCAGTGCGATAATACTGGACAGAAAATCTGTATTCCCTAATCCTCCAAACTCTCCACAACTCGTCCTATACAGTTTAAAACTTTCTCTACACTCAAGTTAGATTTGAGATCATTAGTTTTTTTTATATGAAAAAGTCTCTACATTTTCTTAATAACTTTTTTATCTAGCATTTTTTTTGTTCTGCTCAAGAAGCGTTAAAATATTTTGATAGAATGAAACAATTCATGCACATACTATGAACATAAGCGCGTTTAGGACAGTCGAATTAGATATAAATATATTTTCTGTAAAGACAGTAAACTTTATGTTTAATTTTTAACGAAACATATTCGTTCTTAATAGTTGTTTTTCTTGTGCATAGATGGCGCGTTATTGACTTATAATTAACTTATGCCAAACTGGCCCATCTTCATTTAGGAAGAGCATTGTTCAATGCAGATATTTATATGTAATTCTACTGTCCTGAAGCTTATGTTCTTAGTTTGCTTAAATACCATAACTAGGATTCCATCCTACAGTGTTGCATATATAAGCAGAATCGTACAATAAAGCATGCCACATGGCATGTAGAAGGCGCAACAATTATCACGTACAATACAGCATTAGAGCTCTGAAAAGCGGTCTGGTGGATTAAATTCAAGAAATTGATGGGAAGGTTCACCACTGATGCGCCAAGCCCTCCCACTAATTTTCATTGCAACAAGAACAATAGAGATTTTGTTTGTGAAAGAAACATTTGTGATTAAGAGTTCTATGCCATGTGTATATATGGCATGTTGCATAATGAGGAAATGCCACAAAACAAAGAATGGCAAGAATGTAAGGGAAGCTCTTTTGCAACCATGAAGGGTAATTTCTTGGCAATAACGATTTTGAACCATTCTGTTTCAAGAATTCATGCGACCGTAAAAAATATAGTTTTTTTTTAAGGAAAAAAAGGGTTTTATATTCAAAACTACATTCACATTGTATGAGTATTCTTATTGTAAAAACTCCTACCACCAATCCTAATTCTGGAGAGAACTATGTACTGCCTCTTCAATTTCTGTGGATTTCCAGAAGTAAGACGTCATAATAAATATGAATAGATGAAGAAATTATGAGTGTGCACTCTAGAAGAATTACAAAACATAAAAATATATATAAATCACTAAGTAAACACGATTTTGAAAAAAATCGTTGTAAATTTATGAGTATGTGTACAAATTTACATCCACCCAGGAACAAGTACGAAAATGGATTTATTTGGCAAGTCCTAACCTCACAGGTGAGTAGGTCGCCAAACGAAGCGGAATAAAGATAAACGGGCGCGTTTTATGGGGACATAAAGTGACGTTCCCATTAAACACGTGGGTAGTTAAAAATGGCTTTCCTTCTCTTTACTGGGCGCTAGACAACTTCCCGTGTGGATTTATTTTCTAAGAGTATGTGTGGCCCCTTTTATGGTTATTTTAACAGATGTTAGAGTAAATGTTAAACATTTCATTTGAATAGAACATTATTTTTCCTAATTTTGTTTAATTCAAATATAGAAGGTTTATATACATGAATATATATTGCGCATAAAGTTGCGGGAAGATAATATGCAAGTACCAGAAGAATCATTTCTTCCTTTAATCATGCATTTGAACAATACATTATGAAAAAACCTTCACGGTGGTGATAAGAAATGAGCCACAACATAAGTTTTGTCAAAATCAGACAAAAAACTAACTTTGTTCCAAGGCTTCGAGCTCTGGCACTCATCAGTATAGGGGCGGCTTCGGATTCATAAGCCTAAAGTGGACGATCTAAGGGAAAAAAGTGCTTATGACGGACCGGGGCCGCAACTTCCAGTCAAAGCTCATCCAGAAATTGACCCATCGTTGTGGGATTATTGAAAGAGTGAATACAGAGAGGGGGAAGGGCGAGATATGCGTTTTATATGGCCAATTATACATGATGTGTTATATGACGGGAATGCTCTGGGATATCGATTCTCCTGTCGATAAGAGCAAGTTTCCGCCATTTGCCACATCATGTATAATTAATTACCCATTAAATTCACATCTCGCCTTCCCCGTGTTCACCCTTAGATTTAATTTTGCCCGTTGAAAAGCGAGAGCTCGTCATCTTGATAATAAACAAACTTATTGCGAAAGATTTTGAACTCCATATAATATTATATCGCAATTTTATCACATTTAATTGTATTTTTATTTTAAATAGAGCAATACCTAAATAAATATTTAATTAAAAAGGCATATATTGGATCAAAATATCATTTATTTTACCAATATTTCAGTTGGCTGAACGCCAACCTTTTTCAAGGTATTATAACATATTAATGTTTGTCAACAATAACTCAGCGCCACATAACGTCAATATAATTAACTTAATTCTATTGACGATATGCGGCTGAACGCCAACTAAAATATTGGCAAAATAAATGATATTTTAATCCAATATATGCATTTTAATAAAATATTTAATTGTATAATTTACCAATTGTATATTTTGAAGATTAACACAAACCCATATCATTTTTTTTTATAAATTAAAACTATAAACATAAATTTCATATTAATTTTAATCATATATATACAAATCTATCTCTTGTCAACTCTCTAACGACCATTCTAGATGACAGAGCGCCACCTAAAGGAATAAATATCAACTAAACGTCGATGTAGGCTGATTCCATAATATTGGTTAGTCAAGCCATTTTCTTTATAAATCAAGATAAGCTATTCACGTACGCATTTCGGGCTGTTGGTTCTCGCCAGTGTGGTGCAGGCTGTACCTCAACGACCAAAAAGGCTGTTCTAAGAGGCTTCCTGAAAAGAAAAAGTATTTATTAAGAGATACATAAATAATGGTTATCCGATAATAAACAGTCGCACATCACAATCTCTTTATACGCAGCCTAAATTAAAAGTAATTTATTAAAGATGAATTGGCTGCACAATATCATTGTTTTTATTCACTTCTGAAGCTCTCCCTTACAAGGAAAAACTCGCACCTTTCAAATTTCAATATTTCCGCTAATCCAAGGTTCGACTCAAGGTTGCAACTAAATTTAAAATCAATAGCTTCCCCCCCCCCCCCCCTCATATTTTTTTTCTCTGATTTCCTTGTAAAGTTTTTGTTGTTGGCAATTTTGTTTTGCCTTACAAAAATACTGCAATTTTAGTTTTTTACTGGGATTTTCCTTACGCTCCTTTAAATAACATGAGGTTGTTATAAATTTCTAAATTGTTTTTGAAATTGTTCTAACTTCAAGTTAATATTTGAGGATATTTATTTTCTGATTCAAATTACCCTTCGTCTATAAACTATAATCATAAACCAAAAGTACTCCCACGTTTCGGTAACCTATGAATACTCTTTACAAGAAGTGCTTTCTTTAGATATGAATAAAAAAGTGTAGAGATAGATTCATATATTTTTACATACCTTTAAATATATAAGCACCAAATGCTCTTATCTTGTAAACTAAAAGGTTTTGATTCCTATTTTAAAAATGTGTATCTCCTAGAAAAGGTTGACAGCCGGTAGTTGAAATATCGGAATAGCGCAAAGTAAAATTTTATCTGATTGTTCAATTTTTCTAATCAAGTTAGTACTTTCTCTATAATACATATATAGTATTTAGTATATAAACTAGATGAAATAGAAAGTGTTCCATTTAGAACACTAAATATCGAATACAGTTGAAACAGAATACAATTTTTCGTTTTTATTAAATTTAAGCACGCAGAGGTAACAGCATATTTATTGACGGAGCAAAAACAACTCGAACTGCCAAGCATTGTGTATATATTCCCACTAGCCGAATGACCCGGGCAACGCCCGTGTTTTACCCGATTGAATGTTTTGTTTCAAATACTATTTGTTACAATTATAAATTGGCGCCTTAAATGTATGCATATATTAGTTAATAACTATAGCCTATGTGCTTTATCTGTCTATGTACTGTTGGCTTCCGTAGGCGTCTCTTACTGGGAAAAAGAAAGAGAGGATTCCATTTAGTTATTAACTAATATATGCATTTATTTAAGGAGCGACCCGCTCCAACACAATAGTTACAACAACCAAAGAGCGAGTGGGGGGGGGGGGGCAAAGTCAAAAACAAAGTGTCTCGCGTAGTGGCGGCGCCATCGTAGCCACGTGATCGTAGCCAACCAATAGGAGAGCGCCATTCCAAAAAAAAAAAAGCAAGCGGTGACAGAGATGAAGAATTGAAGAATGACGCATGACGCTTGTAACTGTATATAGAATTTGTCAGTCTCCTATGAAAATGAAATTAAATATACCTTTATAATAGTACAATATTCGTTATGAAAAATAGGGTCTTATTAAATTAAAATAAGGAAAATACAATATGATTGGTAGTTAGTTGGCGACATTTTTACTCTCCAGGATGAGCTTGGTGAATAAATGACAACATGACGCCGTGGTTTGATCTTTGACAGCCATTGGACGTAACACCGCGACTGCGTGGCTTCAACTGAGCACACTTGTGTTTGACGACTTAGACGAATTTACACTCATGGACAAAACTTAAGGAAGTTATAACTTTTAGCATGTATATCGGTATATTTAGACAAATAACTCTGAAATTTGATACACAACGACCTTTATTGAAGACACATGAGATCACAAAGTGTAAACAAAATTGCCTCTGTCTCCTTCAAAAAACATACGACCGGCGACATGAAAAACTCGTACTTTCGACTTCCTTAAGTTTTGTACATAAATGTAGACGCTTATTTTTAAAATTATTTCAGGTAAACTATAGTTTTTAATACTGGTATATGTCCTTATGAAATATCCTCCGAGGTGATCACAATCTAAAGTTGTTCTATTTATTGGAGATTTTCATGAGTAAACAAAAGCGGGGCTTTTCCTTGCCTTTCGCATCCATTTGCCGTTTATCTAACACAAGATTCATTCACCTTTAGAAGCCGTTTCCAAATTTACGTGGAGGCTCTAGGTGGGGATTTTCCTTTTCTAGGAGATGTGGCCTTATAGTAAAGCATTTCCGTCAGTTATTAGATCGAAATCTGAATATTATTTTCTTAATATTTCTAATATATTTTTATATATAAAAGGCCATTGGGAATTTTTGAATTTTCGAGAATTTTTTTTTTTTTCAAAATTTATATTTCAATCACTTTTTACAATGTATGGTATATTCCAATGTTAAGATCTCCGAAGACACAGAGGAAGAAAACAAGGAAAACAACAGCAACCTTCGATGAATTGATGAGGCGCCAAATAAAATTGAATTGCTGTCAGTTCTTCCATTGTTCACAGAAGCTATACACTTCATTATTTGACGTTTCGGTAATCCCAACTGCCGCCATTGTCTGTGGTGACTCCATCCGCGCGGCTCAACGCGATAATACTATAGAATTGTCTACTGACAATTGAAAACATTTAGCGGTAGTTTGATTCGATAAGGCATTTATTTATAATAAATATCATAATTTATTTATAATCACTATATTAAACTGATCAGAAGTTAGCATATTCACTGCATAAAATTGTTTCAATTTTAAAAATAACACTTTTTTTTTTTTTTCAATTTGCAATTTCAAAAGAATGCTGTTTCTAGCTTTTTCTATATTCCCCCGCATATTTTAAACAACAAAATCCTCTCTCTTCTCTGAAATATACAAAAAAAAAAAAAGAACTAACTCTATTCTCTAATTAACATTTAGTTTTCTAATGAATTTATGAATTAATTTATTTGAAATATTTTTCCAATCTATTGTGATATTTATATAAAAAATGAAATACACACCAATGAAAGTAGTACGGGGAGTCAGTATATGCTAATTTCTAGAAATACTTTAATAGTAAATATTTCTCCAAGCCAAGGCTATTAATAATATAAATATACTATATGAGTAGTACATAGAAAAAGGGGATATTTAAATGTTACAAAGTAATGTTGGCATTCGTGTAGTAAGTATCCTGACAGAATCCAATTCCCCAGCAACACAAACAAGCTGAAGTGAGCCACCTTATCTACGCCCAGATCAAGCTCCGATAACTCCTTGACCACTTGAAAGCCTGCGCTAAATACTCGAGATAAAACTTAATGGGTTTTAACACCCCGCGCCATACTTTCATTGAGAGATTGGCGCTCTTTCGAAACCAAACCTTTTTTGTCTGTGTGTGTGTCGTGATAGAGTTTCGATTTTTTTTTTTTTTTTTGTGAAAGAAAACACTTCTTTTTGTTAATATAATGTTAATTGCACTGTTTTTATATGCGTTAAATATATATAATATTTAAATATTGAAACTATTTAGCGTGATTTTTTAAACAAATTAACAACTTACTCCTGTTGTCTTTTATATGATATATATTTAATATATATATTTTTTATAAGAGATAAGTTTGAATTTACATGTATGGGAAATCCGCCGTTATATAAGCAAATAAAGAGTGGTCTATACACACACACACAAAGCCTTTATTAAGACATTAGTCTTATACAGATTCTCCGTACAAGGTGCAATATCAGGAAAAGAGCAGCACAGGAAACTAGTAGTTCCGCAACTATATACAATTATTAGTAATAAGGAAAAGTAAGATTTAATGTGAAAGGTCGACGCCATCGCCCCAAGTCTTCAATTCCATAAGCGCGGAGCAGAAATAGGGACTAAGTTGTTTAATTCGCCATAAATATAGCATCCAGACACACAAAAAGGAAGAGTGGTCTATACTTAAAATATGAAACTTCCTATAAGTTTTGTCCATGAATGTGTATAAGCACTTTGAGGATGGTAGATATATATATATAACTGTATATATACAACCTGGTTTAAAATAATATATTTAGTTTATTTTGTTTCAAAATAAATCTTCTCTATTAATTTATTATTCTCCATTAATAATCTTATCCATTCACATGTATGTAAAAAATTGAAAAATCTATGAATAAGCCTGTTAGGCGTAAATTAAATACAAGGAAATAGTATATATATGTGTATGTTGGTAATTTAATTGTAAACCAGAGATGGTTTATTAACTAATATAGTTTTATTTAACCTTTCTACAACTCCTTTAAACTACAGAGTTACCTTTTCAATTGTACACCATTGTGGAGATGTGAACACCTTTCTTCATTACACAAATGAGCAAATTTTACATTTTAAATAATTCAGATTGTGAACAAGACATGTAAACAACAACATCACGTAAAAATCGAATGAGATTGATGATTTATAAAATAATAGTAATAAAATAAATAATGCTTCCAGGGCCAATTTCTTGAATAACTTTTATTTTCAAGCAATAAATGCAAACTATTTTTCCTTATTGTTAATTAAAATTTATGAGAATAGGCAATATTTTGCCGGATTTTTTTTTTTTTTGGCAATTAAAATAATTTCCTAATGTGTGTCGTGTTTCTGTGATGAAAATGTTGGGTGGGCTATGTGATCGATCAGTGTTGAACCAAATATTGTCTCTTCGCAAAAAGTACAGATATAAATACTTGTTTCATAATACAAATGTGCTTTCATTATTATTTTAGAAAAGAGAATGGTGTGTTAAAAATATTTTCTGATATATTCGGATACCATTACGCTGATAAGAGCCAACAGCTCGAAACGCGTTCGTGGTTGGCTTTTATTGATTTAACAAGAAATTGGGTTGGCTAAATATCACGGAGCAAGTTTAATCCAGCGTTTAGTTGATTTTTGTTCTACTAGATGGCGCTCTGCCATCTGAAATGCTCATATAAGCGTTCAGGATATGCCTTTTTGTTTTTATATCAACAGCTGGCCATTTTTCTTTTTTTTTTCACATAATATATAATCGGATATGTAATTCTTTCGTTATTTAGGAGGAGAGACTAATGATACGGCTGTATTTAATCTCTCCGTCAGAAACCAAAAATGTGTAGATTTCTCACATACAATATACTGGAACCTGTTTCAATATTCGATATTTCTGGATAGATTGAGGTCCTGGAAGATTCGGGAAGTCTGTAATTTTTAATTTATTTATTTATTGCGTATGATATTGTTTTTTACAGCACAATACAACAATGTTGGCAAGTTTCTCTAGAGTGGAATGTCGAGGTGACGAATCCACTCCAGGGCCTCCTCTGTGCACCGGTGGATATCCCCAAGTGTTCCCTGGAAGAATCTTCGAGGACAGTCCCTTAGGATATGGTGCATTGTTTGTATTTGTCCACAGTCACAGTTCTGGTCTGGACTCATGTTCCACTTATTTAGTAGGTAGTTGCATCTACCAGTAGAGGTCCTGATTCTATTGAGGGTTGACCAGGTCCTCCTAGGTAGGTTGTAGCCGGGAGGTTTGGTGTTAGGGTCCTCCACCAGGTCTTTGTTGGCGATGGCAAGATTGCTCCATCGGTTTCTCCACTCTTCTTTAAGATCTACATTTTCATCGGCCACCCATGCAGGATTCCTTGATATTAGTCGAGTTGGGGGAGGAATTTCGAGAACAGTGTTGATTGGAAGCTTAGTGTTAGCTTTAATTTTACTGAGAAGTTTGGAGGTAGATTTCTTTCTTCTGAGGTCAGGAGGTGCTATGTTAGAGAGATATGGGAGCCAGTCTATAGGGGTAGGTCTCATGTTTCCCGTTATTAATCTCATAGTTTGGTTAAGTTGAGCATCTATGCTGTCTGTATGGGAGCTTCTTTCCCACACAGGGGCGCAGTACTCCGCAACTGAGTATACTAAGGCGAGGGCAGTCGTGCGTAGAGTGTCAGCACCACAGCCCCACGTGGTGCCTGCCAACCTAGTCATGATATTATTCCTTGTTTTTAATTTATCTCTCGTTTTTTCAAGGTGTTGGCGAAAAGTGAGAGATCTATCAAGGGTTACTCCCAGATATTTGGGGCATGGATCATGGCTGAGTGGTTTGTTGCAGAATGTGAGTTTCAAGGGTCTATTGGCTTTATGGTTATTCAGATGGAATACTGATGAGACTGTCTTGGAAGGGTTGGGAATCAGGTGCCATTTTGAGAAGAAATTCTCCAATTTCTTTAGGTCTTCATTGAGTATCTGTTCCAGAGTTGAGAAAGATTGTTCTTGGTGAAGAAGAGCTATATCATCAGCATACAGAAATTTTTGAGAATTATCCGATTCATTAGTGCTGTAAAGACCAGGATATC
Organism: Cordylochernes scorpioides; assembly: GCA_030710605.1. NCBI lineage: Eukaryota > Metazoa > Arthropoda > Arachnida > Pseudoscorpiones > Chernetidae > Cordylochernes > Cordylochernes scorpioides. Next base: position 164,088,901 of record CP092886.1, on the reverse strand, counting down.
CTAAAGGATATTTGGTCATCAGTTGGTGATATCTGTCGATCAAAAGATCTAGCCCGAGGGCGCATGCCGGCCATCACCTTCCTCGGAAGAAGCCGCTCCTAACATGGAGGACAGACGCTTCATCAGCCGTTCCTAACATGGATGCAGACGCTGGAGTAGTTGTTGTTGGCTACAGCCTTTGGTTGATTACATGGCGGGCTGGACTCGCCATTTGACTCAGAGTCGTCATTGGGCTTTTGTGGCTTTTTGTAGAGGTACCAGTGCCACCTGATACCCCACCACGCCCTGGTAACACTGACGCTGCTTGTTCGCGACTGCTTATTTGACCAGTTGTCTGATCTTATTCGCAGCTAACCATCATATCTGATGGCCGTTCCCCTATCCACAGCCCGGGGACGCGCCTGGCAGCATGCAGCTCTGCTTTCCTTGGGAATTTGCCCAAGCTCCAGGTGTAATTTTTAATGATATGAAGAATGTGTGAGACCACACACATCAGATGCTGAAACGTGTAGAAAACAGCTCGACTTGGCGTTTAAGATATACTAAGTGGTTATAATGCTGGTTATATTGAGATCCTGGAAGATTCGAAAGTCTATAATTTTTATTGATATGGAGAATGTGTGAGACATCAGATGCTGAAACGTGTAGAAAACAGCTCGACTTGGCGTTTAAGATATACTAAGTGGTTATAATGCTGGTTATATTGAGATTCTGGAAGATTCGGAAGTCTATAATTTTTATTGATATGAAGAATTTTTGAGAGACATCAGATGCTGAAACGTGTAGAAAACAGTTCGACTTGGCGTTTAAGATGTATTAGGTGGTTATAATGCTGGTTATATTGAGATCCTGGAAGATTAAGTAAGTCTATAATATACTTAGATAGTTATTTCTATAAAGGATATGATGCTGTACGTGGAAAGGTGGTGAGGGGGCGTCGCCACGTAACGAGGCCGTCCCCAATCATCTTAGCGTTCCTCTCAACGGCGCAGTCTGGCGCGGAGCCAGATCACCATTGTGAGTCATCCTCCCCCACCTCTACTTCATTCCACGGTAGCAAACACATGCTAGCCTTGATAACTAGTGTGTCATAACTACTTTTTCCCTTACACAATAGATCTATCTTTAATAATTAGTATTAAATTTAAACTCAAGATTTTGTTAATAATTTTGACAAATAACCTCCTTTACTTACTATCATCATTTTAAAAATCTCATTAATAAAATGAAAAAATCTGTGAGAGCTTGCTGGTGAATGTCTCGTAGATAGAATGAAATATTGATCCCACACATGTGGAGGTGCTGTTGCTTGTATCATCCTGGTGGGAAATCCGCCGGTTGCTCGCCTTGCAGCAATTCTATTTCCCGTTCCGATAAATTTACCACCACGCCACTGCGTCACGATATAAACATTAGATCCAATTAGATATACATCAAGTACTCGTTTTGTTAACACCGTTGACAAATCAGTTAACAACGCTTTACTGTTATCGGACTGAGAATTAGATAACACGTTAAGGGTAAACTTAGTGATCGGATAGATGTTCGTTTAATGTTTCCAATTAAAATATTTCATAGAGGGTTTTAAAAGATATATACAATATAAAGTAATAAAAGTGAATCACCGTAAAGATAGAGGCTGCCTTTTTAACACCTTGCCAAATGTTTTAATTTTTGTTCACTCCTGGCGAGGACAAAAGATTTTTGTCGAAACGTCGAGATAATGAAAAGATTTATACTGGCCGAAGTATCTTTAATTTTAAGAAAAGTAAATCAATAAACATTGTTCTGAAGATTGAGCTATGCACATATTAATAACTATTATTATAAAAATTCTTATATTTTGGATTTTATAATATTTATTAGCCCAATATTTCGGGGGTCAACTGCTTTTCTTTATCGAGAATGTTTGTGTCTGAACTGAAACACATGAGCAGGTGCGCCACTCTCGCTTTGAAAGACCAACGTAAAAGTATCTCTGATCAAAACAATATATCAAGTATATACACGCACACACAAAAGTCTTTATTAGGAACTTTCCCCATACAGATTCTCCCAATTGGGTAATGTAATAATCATCTTGTGTTTTTTACATAGAAATTGAACTGGCTTTATTCTTCGTCTCAAAGTCATTCACTTGTTGACTGGTCCTTACATAATGATGATCTAAAATATTTATAGTAAGCTATTGCCTTAGATTTGTTTGCTGATATTTATATATCAAGTATATATACAACCTATACTTATAATTACGTTATTCAATAAAATGATCTCTTGTATCCATTTTAAGGTCAAAACATCAGGCTTCCAGGTTTATTTTTCAAATGTTATTTTTAGAAAAAAAAATATATAGAAGAAACTTATTCCTGGAAGTCTGATGTTTTCACTTCTCAATAAATATAGCGGTGGCAAAGGCGCCATATTCATTGTACATAGTAATTATCTTTTTTAAATAGTGCAGAATGTGCACTTTTGCATGTATTGACAAGATGCCAATAAAATTATTTTAATTGTCAATAGATATATGTTATAATTTTAAAATTAGAATTATATTAAAATATATAGGTGTTATAAAAGTGTTGACTATATAATAATTAATATATTTATAGAATCATATTTTATATTCAACACTTATATAATCTATATTTGAATATAATTTCAATTATATATAAAATTATAACAAATTTATATTTAAACAAAATTCATTAGCGCGCCATCTGTTATCAAAAATGGAAATAATTTTAAAATGCACTATAGGATTCGAAATATATATTTAAAAAAAAAAAAGAAGAAGAAGAATGAAGAATTGCCCCAAGAATCTTGAGGTAATTGAGGAGAGCCTTTGAAGAACGCGCTGACCAATGGCCGGCAATAACTCTCTCCTTGCCATAGCGGTACCAGTTAGCCACCCACGGGGGTGCCTCTGGTTGAAGTGGCACGTACCCTTGCGACGTACATTTTTGCCTTTCAAACTATCCGATGACCTTAACACACATGTTACTTTGGGTTTCACACTTTCTCAAACTTGTCCACTCAAAATATTTACACTTTGAATGCTTCTTTAACGTATTTAACATTATACATTTATATGTTTAAAAATATCGAAATGTATTGGAAAAATGGACAAAACTTAAGGAAGAGAGAGAGAGAGAGAGAGAGAGAGAGTGGAAAGTCTTTGAAATTGCGCCGGTCGTTTTTTTTTTTTTTTGAAGGAGATAGAAGGAAATTTTGTTCACACTTGGTTATCTCGTGTGGTATCAATAAAGGTCACTGTGTATCCAATGTCCTTTAAGTTATTCTGAAGATAGAGGTTGCCTGGCTGGCATTCATATTTATGTGAAAAATAGACACTTCGGCTAGTTAGAGTTTTTTAATTTAAAGATTTTGCCAAAACGTTGAGAAAATTAAAAAACTCTAACTAGCCGAAGTGTCTATTTTTCACAGAAATTTTATGTTATTATCTGAATCCCGATTTAACAATTTCCTCAAGTTTTTTGTTCCTATAAGTGTAGAATAAATTAATCAGGTTGAAAATTGTGAATTTATAAATAATTCAATTACTCCAATACTTCGTAATGCGAGATGTATTATGAGATGTATGTAATAGATGTGAGATGGTCCTCAGGTAGGTCTCACGCTGCTGAAGGCAGATTCTGTATGTGCGCCTGCTAACCCTGCGACCTTGGGGTCGTGTAGCGAGGTAAACGTGCGGATTAGTCAGCCAGCCTTGAAGCGCTTGAGCTGGCTTCGTTCTGCGTCTTTAGAAGACACCATTTGAGTAGGCGAGATTTTGTTTCAAAAGACTAGGGTACATCGCGCTATTTATCTGAAATCCTCTCTCTCGATGTATTCTATAACATCTGCTACATTCTATGATGGATTTTCAGCTAGATGATGTATCATATTAATTATATTATGTATAATAACATTTTTGTTGCTTAGATATTTTAGACTTGGCTATAGATAGTAACTAAAGGGGGTGGATTTCTGGTTTTAGCGCCTTTTTTCCACATCCAAATAATGAAGCTACATGTTGCAAAATGAATAAAATAGTATTTAATTTGTCCTAGCTTCAAAATATTTTGCGCCTTTTCCGAGCAATTTGCGATTTAAAAAACAAAATTGTTAAATTTCTATTTAATTGGGTCAATATGACTTCTGAGTAAAGATCTTTTATATGAATAATACACAATGGTCTTTTGAGATCAATTAATATACAAGGTACGCAATCAATAAATAATGCACAATTGGTAATAACATTTTTATTGACAAACTAGAATACTAAAACTCTGTATATAAGAACAGTCTTCTATATATTATAATTATTCAATATATTTACTTTCCTTCTCCGTACACATTTGATCCAGCGTTGTTGCTAACTTGCCAAAGACTTTGGTAAAACTCCTTATCCAACTCTCTGAGCCATCTTCTAACATCTTGAAGAGTAAAAGTTCGGTCCGTCAATACAGAGATTGGTCTACCCGACCTTACTTTATATCAATATCAATAAGTAGAATTGTAATACATTTCTTTATTAGTTTAAAGGGTAAGCTTCCAAGCGTCAGCTCATCATCAGGCCAATTGTTTCGAAAATACCTACAATATAAAGAAAAGAAGAAGCCTTCGACTGAAGGAATTATCCCCTGATTTAGGATCACATAACACAAAACCATTCATGATAAAGAATGAATCCGGAGAAACTTCATCACAAGTTCCCTCAAATTACATTTCTTTGCAACATGCAAGATGCTCTTCCACATTTGCTGGAGATGGAAGTCAGGACGCCCAAAAGTGTCTGAAGGTTTATAAAAGAGTTGCGAAATACAATAGATGGGATGACACTATGTGTCTGGCAAATGTCATACTTTTTATTCATACTTTATAATATTAAAATCACCAGTCTGGAAACGTTTAATCTTTCTTTGTATTGTGCTTCTACCCATGGCTTCGTTTCTATACACAGACTTAGCTTCGATAAATAAATAAAAAATTGTACCTTTTGTTAGAAATCCCAGGACCTTTTAAATGAAAATTTTGCTCACAAAAGTCCGAACTTTGAAAAATAACAAAATATTCCGAATATATTATATATTTATAAATATTTGAAACGTCACACACTATTTATTTATTTGGATTTGGTCGTATTACCTTGTGTTTATAATCTATAATCCAAATTGTGCCTTATCATAAAAGTATATTCCTTTATTTTAGGTTCAAAGATTTAAACAAATACATTATTAGACAAAAGGATGAAAATATAGTTGGAAATATAAAGCTACATCAATCTCCCTCTTCCTTTTTTTTCTCCTAATATTTCGATGACTCCATGTCACCTCCTTCAGGGTAATGATTATGAGGAAGGTGACAAGGAGTTGCCTAAACCTTGGGAAGAACGAAAAGGAAGAGTGGTTGATATAGCTGTATCTTTTCAAACAAATTGCCAACCATCAAATGACTTTTATAATAGAGTTGAAAATCATTGCGAAACTTTGATGTAAAATTACGACCATAAACGATGTAGCTTATAATTTATCGCAAGTAAAAATTTATTTACAATTGTGTTGGGTTTCATTTGGATTCAAATTGATTGCAAAAGTGGATAACAAACTGCGGACGTGCGTTGGAATTCAAAGTGACCTATGTCACAATAAATTTAGTAAGTGCATCCTTTATTGTTGCTGGTATATATCCGTTCATTTTTTGTTTCCTTCAAGAATGTGCGTCAGTATTAAATTGTTCTAGGTATTTTCCAATAATTGTTGTTTATACCATAAGTATCTAATTATAGCTAAATTTTAATTAGGAATATAAAGGTTGGCGCGCACCAGCGAGATTTAAAACAATTTTCGGAATATATTGAGAAGGATAGCTCTCGCTCTCTCTCTCTCTGTAACTGACAAGTGTGGCGAAGGCTGCCATATACAAGTACCATCTTTGTCTTGAGTTGGGTAACGCCAGCCAAAACATCGACCTGCCCACTCTGTGAAAAAGAACTCTCTAAGTCCATCGGTGGCGCAGTCTTTCCCGAGGTGGACAACACCAATAAAGACCTTGTATATTCAGCAATTATTCTATATATATATTTATATTTATTTTATCCATATATATTCTCATTATTATATATCCTTATTTATATTCATATTTATTTATTATTGTATTTAACCTTATATAACTTTATATGAACGATATAATAAAATTAGTCTCAATCTCTCTCAAAGACAATACTATTTTACTAACAACTGATGGATTAAATCGAAACCTCCGAATACTTCGAACAAGATTCCACAGAGGATCCAATACTAGAACCCTATTCAGTTCTCTTTGTAAAATTAAGCTTTCGCTGTCAGTTAACTTCTTCAATTTAAAATTATTTCCATCTTAATATTTTGAAGTTACACTCACGGACAAAACTTAAGAAATTGGAAAGTCTTGGATGGCTCCCGTTGTCTGTTTTTTTTTTAAGGAGACAGAGGCAATTTGTCCACACTTAGTTATTTAGTGTGTCTTCAATAAAAGTTACTGTGTATCAAATATATCGTTCAGAGTTATTGTCTAAATCCGATATACATGCTTAAAAGTACAACTTCCTTAGACTTTGTTCATGAGTGTGTGTACGAGATAGATAATATATATAGATAATACGCTTCACGCCTCTCTCTCATGAGGTTTCTTCCCAATAACCTAAGGGGTCCTCCCTGAATCCCCCACCCCAGGGGGGTCGCTCCTATTTACATACTTGTACATTTCAAAGTATAAAACATTGTACATGTTCTTGCTCTGCCTCACCTGGTCTTGTTCAATTCTTCTATATATATTAGTATACCACTTGTAAATAATCGTTGTCAATTTCATGTAAATTTTATTTATACTTGTTATATACTTTTTAGCACTTATTGTTAACTCTTCTCTCCTGCATATTTATTTCCTATTTATCGTTTTTTTTTTCTATTCGATACATACAAATACCTTTATTTTTTATGTATATAAACAATTTAGAACGTAGTTGGCGGGACGCAACGGTTAACGCGTCTGATCATACGGATAAAAAAATTACAGGTTCGAATCTTGGCAGAACAACATTTTAACTAATTCATGTTGAAGATTTCAAACTTTATATAAATTTTTATTGTCCTTTTGACGTTTCGATAACTCACTGTCGCCTTTTGAAGGCTGGAATGCAGCTTCTCAAAATATTGTTTTTTTTTTTTTTTTATTCAAGAAAAATAAAATGTTTTATTTAGATAAAAAATAAGCATTTTAGAAATATATATTAGTCTGGTATATCTGTCGCCCCTATATATTTCTATAAAGAGGAAATCCACACTATAAAAGGCGCCACAGACAGGTCAGAAAAGGTCACAACGGCGCCGTGTTGAAGATTCCTCTTTATTTCCTCTTCCCTTCTTAGGCTTCCACTTAAGCTGCAATATTTCCCGATTGATTTTTTTTTTGTGCTGTGGATGTTATACATTCGAAGTGTTCCATTAAAAATATAAGAAAACTATAATAAAATCAACTTATTGAAAATTTTCTATACGACACAAAAAAAATTTGATATAAACTTTTAAATTTTTTTCTCTCACGTTCACCATTCGCTTTATGCGGACTCTACAAGCCAAAATATTGCATCGGCCAAAATGTGCCGGGAATGACATCCCAAGCCACGTGACCATATTTACATACGTATATCTGTCCCATGAAGAGTACACAGAGTAATATTCAAACGTCATCTTACTCGACGACAGGATATTATTACCTTTGTTAATATATAAGTTTATCTTATATAAGTTTATCTATGTTGGATATTATATCATTAAAATTTTAATTTTTATTCACTAATAATAATCTGTGACTTGATAATCTGTGGTATTAGGTATGTATAAATATGTATATATCTTCAAGCTAATATAGATTAGGGAGGTGTGATAAGTAATTTATATAAATGTTATTAGAGAGATGTGTAATATATTTTTCCCAGTAAGGCTAAATTAAATAAATATATGGCCGGGTAGTTGGCGTTTTACGCTCCAGGAGCCCGGGTTACCTCTATTTTCTCTATCTCTCTAAATATAGAAATTTATGTTCATTTAAATTATTTTGTTTGTTCCTTTAATAAAGAAGATCTTTATTTTAGAAGAGAGTAATAATTGCAATCCACTCAATATTTGATTTTTAATCTTGGAGAAAAAAGCCATCGAGAGGGAATCTGAGTAGATACAACGCCGCAGGAATGTCAGAGGCCTCCGTTGACTGCGGGGGCCGAGGAAATCAGGACACATTTATAGATAAGTGTCCTGGCAGATATTTCCCCCCTCCACTTTAGGTGTTGATGTCTGGCAGAGCAGGGATTCTGGAAAAATTCAAACCGCATTTAGGCGTTACACGTACGGTCCAACGTGCGTGGTCCTCTTAGACTATGCCCATCATATCTGGGCAGAGTTGCCATCAAAGAATACTCCTGTTGTCATTTCTTAACGCTAGAGGAAATTTTCTTTGGTCTCAGAGGAGCTTCTTATATATTAATATTAGGAGTCTCTAGTAAAGCAGAAGCTTCGTGAAATTCACAAATCGACCGTTTGATTGACGATTCCAGGGAGATCAACATATCCCATTTATATATATTCCCTCAAATATACATCAGAAAGATTGATTGTGTTTATCATCCTAGTAAAAAACTGGCGTTGTGGCTCATTCTTCACCACTAGTAGTTTTTTTATTTGGGTTAAGACATATTGCATCGTTCTGATGCATAATTAAAGCGAGAAATGCCACTCTGTAGGTACATATATATACTCACGGACAAAACTTGAGGAAGTGTAAAGTCTTTGGTGTCATCTGTCGTCTGTTTTTGTTAAGGAGACAGAGGCAATTTTGTTCACACTTGGCAATCTCATGTACCTTCAATAAAAGTCGCTGCGTGTCAAATATCTTTCAGAGTTATTTAATGAATCCTGATATATATATACTAAAATGTACAATTTTATTAAGTTTTGTCTATAAGTGTATGTTTGATTTGATTGCTGTGCTGGGGCAGTTTATTACTTATTCCTTAACTAGACGTTCGTGACCTTTCTGATCCATTTTCTCAGTCTCAGTTTTCCCTGGACTGTTTTCTTGATTCTTTCAAGGTTATTTCTGTAATTTGCCTAATTTTTCCGTCAATTTTTTTCTTATGGGAATTTCTCTCTCCTCCCTCTTTTTCGCTCAATCATCCCTTGAATGATGTTTTCCCGGACATTCCCCATCTTTTGTGATGACATGACCATAGTATTTCAGAATTGAAGCTTCGATAATCAGTATTTATGCTCTCTCCCCTCTAGTTTTTTTTTTTCATTTAAGATGCTCAACTAAGTTATCTTTAAAGTCCGTGACACTCTGAACATCATACACCAACAGAACATCTCAAGGCTGATGGTGATGACCTCCCGGATCAGAGGCCTGATGCAGTGGTAGGACAAGTATGGCTGGACCAGTATACATTTTTTAGATTGGAGGTTTAGATACAATCACGAAGTTGCTGGGAACCGGCTCTATTGTTTTCATATTTAGTCATTTTTAGTACTTGCTAGAAATGTATTGATGTAGCCTGTGAACTTGAGAGACTAGAGATGTCCAGTCTGAAATCAGGATTATTTTACTGTTTCTCCCTATTGAAAGTTTTATAATAATTATTGTTTACTTATTTAATCATATACTAGCGGTGGCCCAAATAATCTTTCCCATTTCTATGAATGTTATATGTTTTAAAATACCTTTTCTCATATTATTAGGTAATTACATGTGGATCTCAGGTTGCAAGTATTTGAAATAAATAAGAAATAATTCAAAGTTTTTAATTATTATAAATATACCTGTAGAAGGGCAGCTTGCGCCCGAAAGCTCGAATTGATTTTACAAATAAAGAAACTTATCCTTATCGAATCTATTCGTTATTATAATTATTATAAATGTTTACGAAGTGCTAGTTGAATCGGTAGATGTTGACCCTTGAAAATTTCTCCCTGAGCGCGCGAAATATTATATAGTTGAAAAAAAGTATAAATACAATTGAAAACGATCTTTGAGAGCTTTTTGATGGAATATTATTTTGGAATCGTTCCTATAGTTTTGCCCTTTATATATTAGTTGTTGTACTCTTCTCTAAAGATAACATTTTCCCCAGATTATAGAAAAGCTAGTTTTTGTCATAATTTTATTATGTTGGTTCCACAAGTAGTTAAGGACAAAAGTTATGGAAGTTGTTCCTTTTAGCATGTATATCGGGATTCAGATAATAACTCTGAAATATATTTGATACACAGTGATGTTTATTGAAGACATATTAGATGATCAAGTGTTACAAAATTGGCTCTGTCTCTTAAAAAAAAAAGCAGACGATCGGCACGTCAAAGACTTTCCACTTTCACTATTTTTGTTTTGAAATATGGCAGTGAGAGTAGGTATACGGGAAATTATAAATATTGATGAAAATTTTGCCGAGAGGATATTGACCTATAAAATAAAGGTGACCTCTCTCGTTCAAATAGACTCTAAAAATAAATTCCATCTATTGACCGTATCCGCAAACTTATGGAAAATAAATGGGTGACAGTAATAAGAACTAACTTTTTTTTTATACGGGAGAAAATTCCAAATAAAATTTTTGAAGACGAAATAATTCACATTTAAGCTGTTTTTTATTTATTTATTTATTATTATTTCAAAAATCTTATTTCTGAACCAAATGTAGTCCAACACATAATATTATTACTCTTCGAGGTTCTAAAAAAATTGGATGTTGGAGCGCAAAAAAAAAAAAAAAAAAAAAAAAAACACCAGAGAAGACGAGGAACGCTGTCCGAAATAGCTGTTGTTTACCTTGGCCTCTCTGGCGGAGTGGCCGCTGAAATGAGTTGCCATCGTTGATTTTGCACAGCGTCGGAAGTATTATCATCTGGAATAGGGGATGTCGCATTTATAGTTTGGTTTAAAATACACTCATGGACAAAAGTTAAGGATGTTGTTTCTTTTAGCATGTATATATCGGGATTCATACAATAACTTTGAAAGATATTTGATACACAGTGACGTTTATTGAAGACATATGAGATGATCAAGTGTTACAAAATTTGCCTTGTCTCTTAAAAAAAAAAAAAAAAAAGCAGACGATCGGCGCGTCAAAGACTTTCTACTTCTTTAAGTTAGGTCCATGAGTGTATTAAGGATGATAAACTGAGATTAAATTTTATAAATAGGAAATGAATGAAACGTTACATTTTATTGACATCATCAAATGAGTCAATACATAATTCTAGCATAACTTCTAAAGAGTGCAGAAGTTTAGCGGTTTCTCAGTTTCATCTCTCATCTACAAATTGAAATCATAAAAATCGTATTTTTTTTTAATTCCTTCCCTCTAAAAGATTTTAATTAAGCAACGAAATAAAATAGTAAAAATATCGTATTACTATTGATATTTTAACAATTTTGTTCGAGTTTTTATTTAGGTAAATCAGTTCTGGATGATTTAAGACTTGAAACAATGATTCAAATTTCTTATTGTGCGTGTTTGTTTCTTACATAGTTCTTTCCGTACAGAAAACTTTAGGTGCGAAAAGTGACTGATAATATCGGGTGAGAATCACATTCTTCAAATAACATTTTAAAAGAAAATACGATCATTTTTATTAATATATTTTATTAACTAAATTCCTGTCTTAAGCGTAAATCTCAAGCCTTATGTGTTAACTTATTGTATGCGGACCAAACCACGTGGTCCAGGGTTTTCCCCCTTTTCGCGACCTTCTTTTAAGTGGGAACTTGTCAAACGGCATTTGGCAACATCAATACAGTCAAGGTATTGGTTTTTTATATTCTTAAATGACAATTTCAATCGACAATTAGAAAAAAAAAGTAAATGTATTTTCATTCATATTCATTTTCAATAATATATTCATTATTGAATGTTCACGAAAGTATATTCACAGATTATATTTACATCTTGCATGTTTTCTAATGTAGTTGTATAACTACGTTAGAAAATAGTGCAAGATGTAAATATAATCTGTGAATATACTTTCGTGAACATTCAAGTTGCACTACACCTTTTGTATATTGCACACAATATATTCATTATCTTAAGAAATAAAAGCTACCACTTCAGTCAAAATAGACCTATATACCATCTTTGTCTCAAGTACATCCAGGTAGGCATTCTGTATTTCCAGACTCGGGGCTTTGTTACTGACCGAAGTCTGCTATATTGCAAAGACGGCTAACAGAGGGCGCTCAGTATTTGCTCCTATTTTGACAGGGGAGATAGCATATCGTTTCAATTGAGTCGCATCAACTTAATTAGATATCGAAAATATATATAATTCCTTCAATAAAAAGCATATGCTTCAATTTGTGTGTGTTGCCATTTTTGCCCGTTTTTAAAACTATATATAAAAAAAACTTGAAGCATTAGTGCGCCATTTTTATATAAAAATGAATTTATTAGGACTTCTTGTTTTCTTTTCAAATAAATTTCTTACTATGGGGAAAATATTGGTAGGGCCTGGCTTATCACACGTAGTGTGGATAATATATTGTTTAAAGAAAGTTAAAGAAAAAATTGATGTCGAATTGAAGGTATAATGTCAATTATCTTTCCTATATTATAGATATAATTCTACATATATGTATATTGAGTTCACAATTCGATAAAAATAATCCCTTGAATCAATATTAAAATAAAAACATAAATCCTCCAGGGAAAAGATTCTATAGCCCCTCTGAAATTCGGAATTCCCCAATCTATAAATCTATTAGCAGTATTCCTTATTCACCAGTATCTGTTTCTATAGCCCGTCATCTGAAGAAATTTGGGATCAAAACATTTTTCAGCAACTCACCTAATTTAAATTCGTTACTAAGAAACCCCATAACAAAGAACAATACAATTTATTATCCTTCCAATATTAAGAATGCCATATACTCCATAGAATGCAACGAATGCAAAACCAAATATGTCGGCGAAACTGGCAGACATTTAAATATAAGAGTATCAGAACAACATAAACGAAATATCGATAATCAAGACAGTAGATCTTTAGTATACCAACATATAAGAGAAACAGGCCATTCCTTCTCCCTATCAGAACCAAAGACCCATTACTCCAACATCCCCAATAGACTACAGAGACTAATAATAGAATCCATCATATCCAGAAAGCACAATAGTATTAACAGAAGAATAGATATCCCGGAAGTTTATAACATTATATTTCCTGAGCCCACCCCATAACCTCCAAGTGAATCACGCGCAATAGAAGCCCGCGTTGATTATGCCTCAAAACAAATGTAAACAACTAAAGAACTGTATTTAAGTTTAAATATTATTTTATTGTGGCGTATTAAGGATGTAAAATAGTTTCTCCCGTAGAAGGGCTTACTTGCCCGAAAGCTCGAGATATTTTTAAATAAAAAATATTTTTAAAAGAATCTTTTCCCTGGAGGATTTATGTTTTTATTTTAATATATGTATATTGTTCTCTCAAAGCTTATATGTCCCTAGATTCGGAAATTCCCCTTTAAAATTCTGGGAATATATAAGCTGGATGTATTAGAGCAGTATTGGTTATTAAACTGGAGAAATCGCTGGGAGGGTTAACCTTTAGAAATGATCCCTTGAAGTAAGGTCATTCGGGAGGGTTAACCACTGATGAGCGAGGCTCATCCAATATTTTTTCTTTATTGTATAGTAAGGACCGTTATTTATTTTATTTTATTTTTTGTTACTCCCGCCGAAGAGATGATAAGCCCGCGAAAGCTTGAGTTCATGTAATAAAAACTGTTTTAAAGAAAATTATCCCTAGATGGATCTTCGATTTATTCAACACTAGGAAGCCTTTTTTTTTTTGCATAGAAATACACACACACCGTGCCTTATCTAAACTTTTAAAATATTTTTATGAGAATCCTTCTAAAAAAACAATGCTTAAACAATATGTTTGTGCAGGAAATGGAGACTTTCTACATGGAAGAGTCTAAAGAGGAGGATGAGGAAGAGCAACCAGAACAAGAACAATCAGAACAAGAGCAACCAGAAGTCGATGTTCTAGAACACGAACAACCAGCTGAATCTGAAGTAGTTTGAGTCGTATCTCTTGTCCACTTTTATAGAAACTCATCTTAACTCATTTTATTCATGTAATAAGTTAAAAATAAACCAATTTTCAACATGTTTGTCTTTTACTCTATAATTGGAATTGATACTGATATCTGGGCATGTGTATCAAAGTTTATATTTGAATATATATACTCTCTCTCTCACACACACCTTCTAAGAAATTCAAAATGTAATTTAATGGGGAAAAGACCCGCACACTTTGGTCAAAATAAAATATTTATTTTTGTCTCACACATACACACAAAGTGTTCTTCTCTCTTACCAAAGTACCTTTACCAAAAAAAAAAAGCAATGACAAAAGTGTGCCCGCCCGGTCATCTCTATATTATAGAATTTCAATACTTTCTTTCAAAATCTTTCTCTCTTATACGTTAAGTAAAAAATATGTAATGAAAAGTGTGACTGGGAGTGTCGATTTGGCTGCCAACGTTCTTCATCGGTTTCTTCTACCTTGAGCTTGTTCTGGTCTCCAGTGGCTCCGTACTACTTCGTCTCGAGCATTATTTCTTCATTTGTTCTCTTTCTCATACAATCCACTAGTCCAATTATTATTTTTATATACCACTCTCTTCCCATTTTGTCACATTCCTGAACATTTTTCGTCCCTCCATTTCACATTTTAACATATGTATATCATCCAATGTTATAGTTAAAATATTGACGGAAACCCTGCCGTTAGGAAAGCATTTTTTCAGCTAATGCGGAAGATTTCAGAGATGTACCTTTTTGATCTTCACTAATTTTTCAAGATTGCTGGCCGTACTTGTAAATGGTAGTCTTCGCCAGACTTGTCAGTTACATTGCCTCTGAATGGAGGCTGACGCCGAAGAGCCAGGCCTGTAGATCCAGGGGTAGTTCACTGGAGAATTAACACCTCTCGGAGCAGGGGTCACACGGCTCGAAAACTCCAATATCTGTGAGTCAGCGACCCGTCTCTGGACCCATAGGTGGTGGCCTCGAGGCAGGATGGTAAGGATGTGGTAGGGCGTGGAGGGCCAGTCGTAAAGCGACATCCTCAATATGATAGCTGGAGCTGGCGTTTTCCTGCAGCAGACGCTGACAGAAGGCCCCAGGTGCTGCGCAAAGAGAGAGAGAGACAATTGACAATTGACATAATTTTTATTGACATCATGTCAAAAGAGAGAGAGAGAGAGAAGAAGAAAATTTTGTTTAAAATATTAGAAAAGCGTCTTATTTCAAGTCGTAGTAAATAATTGTCAGCGTCTTTCCCCTCCATAATTCTCTGTGTTGATCACAAAAAATCCAATTCAAGACATTTACCAACCGGCGAAGCTTTGGAATTTCAACCTAACGCCCGAAAGTTGCTGCAGTCGCCTATAAAGCACTCTTCGGAAAATTCAACAGTCACAAGGGTGAAATCAATTCTGCAAGGCATTATTCCGTGTATAAACAACTCTGCGTGGATAGGAGAAGATCGATTTAGATTTGAAAGCTTGGTTGTCTCGCAGAAAGCAAGTTTTCCCACCCGACTACTTCATCGTTCGGTAAGTGGCGGTTTGATTCTCGACAATAACATACCATGCCAACATACCATAAGATAATGTCACCTTCGAGAATAGTCTCACGGTTGGATTTCTCTAATATTTCCACTTGTATTCTGATTAATACAAAAGGCAAACAAGTGAATGGTTTTAAAGGTCATATTCAGTACGGCCGGCAGGTCACGTGATTTGATACTTCGACTGCCTCGGATGGCTTTCAATTCTCCCATTGCGACAGAATCAAACCCACATGCAAACTCTTTTTTTATGACAGACATCCGTTTGCATTTAATCCCTCGCATGTTATCTAAGAAAAATAGACATTTATATATAAATTACTGGAGGTATCTTCCATCGGCATTTTTCAACCCACCACCAAAAACATCAAGTTTAGGATGTAACTCCAAGAGTTTATAATTTTTTCCCCAGTTTTCTCATAGTATTCTTCACTTTTTTATTTATTTACAATTTGGATTATTTTAAAATCACGTAAGATAGTTGCATCTTACTGTTTAAAAGGCTTCATTGAATATCTAGTTCTCTATCTCTTTAGTTCTAATAAAGAATACAATGTAAAAACCTCTCACCAAAACGAACCGGGTATTATAGCGAACATTTCATTAATATAAATTACCCCCTCTCCCCCATAACATTAATAATATCATATAGTGAATTATGTGGCTATAACGAATCAATGTTCAGTTCTATTGTGGTTCGATATAGCGAGGTTTTATTATATATAAAACTATGGTTTAAAACTTATTCGAAATGGATATCCTTTCCTAAAAAAAACTTTGAAAATGGATTCAATGTTTATATTTTGCAGGGAATGAGAGGAGAGATCTCAAATGTTTACAATATGGCAGGATTAATACTAGACAGTATATAGGCCTTCATCGATTTATAAGATGTCCACTCTCTTCTCCTGCTGATTAGACCTCTGCCGTTCTCTCATACCTTTTTACGATTTGCGCTCCAGGAACCCCGGTTACCTCTATTTTCTATCATATATTTTTATGTTAAAGCTCTGTGTATGAACAATTTTATCATTCTGGTGGGTTTAGATCTAATCGAATTTATTAGTTGCATGTGTGCGGTGGGAAATAGTTCAGAAAAAGCTTTTTAGTCTGTCATTAAATATGATTACAATATAAATTTATACCCTAATTGAAAATCTTAAAGAAGCACAGGTTGTCTGTCCGTCCATATTTCTTTAGTGGCTAAAGGACATCTCTCAGTCACGTATATATATATATGAAAATTCACAGCTAAGATAACTGGCCGAGTTATTCTTAACTTTAAATATTATTATTGAAAATATTTATTAATTAGTTTTACTTAATTCAAATCATATATGCATTCTATAATGTCGAATATTAAAAATGAAAAGGTATAAATTTGACTAAATTATTTGAATGAAAAATAGACACTTCTGCCAGTTGGAGTTTTTTATTTTCTCAACGTTTCGACAAAAATCTTTTGTCTGACGAAGACACGAAATGTCTGACGAAACGTTGAGAAAATAAAAAACTCCAACTGGCCGAAGTGTCTATTTTTTATATAAATATGAATGCCAGCCAGGCAGCCTCTATCTTTACGATAAATTATTTGAATATTAAAAAAAAAGAAAGAAAAAGATAAAAGAAAGAATTGATTTAAAATAATTTTACTAGTCTTAATCGTGCATGTGATCGTTGCGCCATCTATGAATCAATTTTATAACTGTTTACTAAATAATTATACATTTAACTTGCCAGAAAGTTAACCATTTTATATGTTTTAAATTTTGTGTGTAGATTTTATTTCATTATATATATTATGATTTTACACATTCATTTTTAATTATTATTTTTTTTATTCAGATGGTTTTATACAATTTATTATAATAAAGTACAATAGTTGGATTATATATTTAGAGAACTACAATATGTATTAAGACCAAATCCAAATACATAAATAGTATGTGACGTTTCGGGAACAGTGTTGTTACCGAAAGGTCACAAACGATTTATTTATTTAGATTTAGTCTTATTACCTTGAGGATCACAATTTTTTTTTAAAGCCATCAAAAAAAAAAAAAAAAAAGATAGACTCTAAATTTAGATTGGTCTATGAGAGGCTTTGGCCCTCATCAGTACAGGGGCGGCTTCGATTTCATAACATCCAAGTGTTTTTAAATTGTTCATATTTTCCAAAAAGGGGTTTATTCTGGCGAAGTGGCAGTACCGATTTTCTGGCTAGAATACAACATAAAGTTATGGAAGGATGGTATTCACGTATCAAAAGAGGCACCTCTTTCGTTAGACTTTATTGTGTAAAGAATATAAAATGAGAAAATGATAATATTCGAAATGTTCTTTTTCAATTAGAAAACTTGTGACTTCCGTGCATCTCCATGTATTTATAGAGACGCACCATGTCACAGACTTTCTTACAAACAGAATGAAGTATGGCTCCTTATTTTCTCTCTGATAGTTTCTTATATCGCCAAAAGCGCGAAACGCGTTCGTGGATGGCTTTTCTTGATTTATCAAGAAATTGGGTTGGCCAAATATCAGGGAACAGGCTAAATCAATGTTTAGTTGATATTTGTTCTACCAGATGGCGCTCTGCCTTCTGTAAAGCACATGTGCTCCTGGTCAGGATATGCCATTTTTAATAGTTTCTTATATATTTCAGTGATAGTCATAGGTTCCATGTGGTCCCTCAAATAACTAAAAAAGAACAAAATCTTGAAACTAGAGTCTGGGCTATTGGGTGTTGACTCAAACCTCGTCTAAAACTGAGCATACTTGTTCCAAATTTCCCTTTCAGTCACTTTCGAGGCAGGTTGATATACGAGATCTAGCTATAATCTGATGAAAACAGAATATATTTTTCGGTGGCAACCTTCGTGTACCTACAGTTTCTGAGAGCCCTCCGCCATCAGAGATGTCACGCTGGCATCAAATCTCACTTTTCACGCTGCCAGTTCCTGTCTCGTGGAGTTGGCTGACCATCTTCCTATACTCACTACATTGTCTAGGTTTATTCCCATCGAACCGAGCTACTCCTGGGTGAAAAACTCCTCGTCGCAAAAAGGCATTCTTTGCGTTCCTTAGGTCCATATTCTACAAAACCATCTCTCGTCTCCAGACGGCATTCAATCCATCTTATATAGATGAAGTGTTTCTTCTTCTCAAGAGGCCTGTAATACTTCCTTTAAAATTAAATACAAATCATCTACACATTTCAAGCTTTAATGTTAGAGGGGACTTTCCAAACTTTGCTGAATGTTCTTTCGATGTTGCTACCAGAGCATTTCTATTGAGATCAAAAGAAGTTTGAATGTTTCAATGGTGACTGTCATAACAAATTAAATTAGCTATAAGGTTTATGAAACACTTCTAGTAGAGAAAAACTTGAAAAACTAGAGAAAAATCGAAAAGATCAGGTGTTGATAATAAAAATATGTATTTTTTTTTTTTGTCGTTGAGGTACAGCCTTCACCACGCTGACGAGGGCCAACAGTTCGAAATGCGTACATGGTTGGCTTTTCTTGATTTATAAAGAAAATGGGTTGGCCAAATATTATGGAACAAGTTTTAACAAACATTTAGTTAATTTTTTCTCCACTAGATAGCGCCCTGATATCTTAAATGCTAATGTGAGCGGTTATATGATGTCTTTTTTTATTTTTAATATATCTCCTTTTTATACTAGATTGTTATTAGTACGAGCTTTATACCACAAAAATAATCAAAAATAAAAATTGTCATCTTTCATCAAGAGAGAAGATTGAGAAAAAATGTCTTACTCTCATTTGACCTCAGTTGTTATTTATTATACGAAAATGATTATCATAGTTCTGTTTTTGTTCTTCTCTATAAAACTTTTCGCTTATTTTTCTACTCAGCATATGACGCGTAACTGCCGTAATTCCGCTGGAGTTTTTTATTTTACTATATAATTTTAAAATGTATCTAATAATTTTTCAAAATTTAAATCAAACCTATTTCGTTTTAACTTTACTATAATTAATATCGAAATCTAAAACATATATTATAGTTTTAAATTATATATATAAGAGAAATAACCATGCTTACTATTTATTTAAAAGTGTAATGATAAAATTATTCTGTAGATATATATAGGTTTTGAAAATTATTATCTTGTTTTGTTTGGAATTAAATGTAGAATGTAAGCAACAAGATCTAAAAAGGTCGTATTAAATTTAATAAACAATTTATACAAATCTCATTCTTAAATATAAACACCAAACAATTTGAAGTTTCTTAATAAGTATGCTACTATAGATTAATTTTTAGATATAATAGAAATACTTTTGTTTTATTTGGAATTTTATCCTAGTTCACACATTTTTATTTCATTTTTTAATCAAGTAATAGATTCAATCGATATATTTCTCTCTCAAATAGAGTTAATTACATTTTAAAATGGCTTTAATTTTTTCTCATATATTCGCTTCCAAACTTAAATACTTCATCTGTTTTCATAATTTTTGTTTTAAATAACTTTTCATTTTGGATGAAAGCACCACACAAGTTATCATGTTGGTTATATATATTTCTCAAACACATTAGGACAAGCTAAATTTCTAGTTAACATACCTCAAAATTGAATATTTTTATTTGTTTTCAAATTGCAAAATTAATCCCTATTTCTGATTGGAAGCACTCAAAGTAAATACTAATTTATTTGAAGTTTACTTGGAAGTGTGGAGTGTCGATTTATTAGTCCAGCGATGGCTCAGAAAGTCTCTCAAAGTTAGTGTTTTATTGGAATTTCTTATTAGATACATTTATATGGGAAGACAAAAGGGGCAACACCCTAGAATGCACATCTGGTCCTCTCTGGATTCCACCGCTGTGCCGCCCTGGCGCAGCGGTCCTCATCTCCTGATTTATGGCGCCGCTTGTTTATTTTTCTTGACGGCGGGGTGCGGCATCCAGCAGGCCCCCACAGTACTCCCCTTCCAGTGGCGAAGTCACGATTTGTGCACAAAGTGGTTAATTACAATATATATACATCATCATATAGGCAAGAAAATAAAATAAGGAGAAATATAGTCTATTGCTCCTTAAATCTCACGGGTTTCTTGATTATTCTCCCCTATCTTGTCCTAGTCAGGTCTGGTGCTGATCCTGTTCCTTGGAATTCTGTGTACTTCTCCACATCTGGTGGGTCAGGATTCTGTTGGGACGATGTACAAGGCAGCGCTCCCGACACGATGGGTCTTGTTGCAGTAGGGTGTTCTGAAAATACATTGTCCGAATCTGCCAGTAAGTAAGCAGGTCGCAATCGGTCAATCGATATGGTCACATTTCTTCCTTTCACTTTGAGTGTGAAATACTTGTCTGTTCTATCAAGGACTGGGAAGGGTCCCTCATATGGTGGTTCCAGAGGTTTCTTCACTCGATCTGTCCTGATAAATACATGTGAACATGTTTTCAATTCTTTATGAACAAATACTTTAGTCTTCGAATGATGTTTTTCATTTAAGGGTTTGAGCAATTCCATTTGCTTTTGAAGCTGTTGAACAAATTCTTCTACACGCAGGTGAAGTTTAGAATCATCAAAGAATTCGCCAGGTAGTCTGATGGTTTTGCCATATACCATTTGAGACAAAGAATGGTTGTTATCTTTGTTGATAGCACACAGCACGCAAGCCTAGGAGAACTGTTGGCAGCGTTTCTGTCCACTTAATATTATTGTGGGCACGAATGGCAGTTTTAATGGTTCTATGAAGCCTTTCAATCTTCCCGTTACACTGAGGGTGGTACGCCGTGGAATGGCGAAGTTTGATACCACACAGCGTTGTTAAATCTTTGAAAAGCTGAGAAGTAAACTGCTTTCCTTGGTCTGATATCACTGTATGCGGTGCTCCAAATCTAACAATCCAGTTTTCGTAGAACGCTCTCGCTACCGTTTCAGACTTCATATCTGGTAGCGGAACAACTTCCATCCAGCTGGTGTACCTGTCGATGCAGGTCAGACAGTAGATGTTACCATTCGATGGAGGTAAAGGACCAATTAGATCGATGTGGACAACACTAAATCTTTCATCCACTTATTGATATTTGCCTATTTCTGATTATGTGTGTATCGACACCTTGCACTTTTGGCAGTTGACACAAGCTTGAGCCCATTTCCTAATGTCTTTATTCATATTGGGCCATATAAATTTTGACGTTAATTGTTTAGTAGTGGCTTTAATGCCTGGGTGTGAGAGTTCATGGAAGTTCCTAAAAACCATCATTCGGAATTTAATTGGAATGAATGGTCTAATATTATTGGTAGACACGTCACACCATAACAATTTGCCTGATTGTAGTGGGCATTGCTTAAATTTTAGAGAAGTATTATTCTTTGATATCAGATTTTGTAGTTCTGAATCACCAGTTTGTTCTTTGGCGATCTCTTCGTAGTCGATAGTTGTGATAGCATCAACTCTGGACAGAGCATCGGCGACTATGTTGTCAGTACCTTTTATGTACTTGATGTCAGTAGTGAATTGGGAAATGTATTGTAGATGTCTTAATTGTCTAGGAGAAGCTTTCTAATTTTTTTGTTTGAATGCGTAAATTAAAGGTTTGTGATCAGTTAAAATTGTAAATTCACGTGCCTCAAGCAGGTGCTTGAAGAATTTGATGGACAAATATATTGCGAGAAGCTCTCTATCATATGTACTATAATTGCATTGAGCAGGATTTAATTTTTTAGAGAAAAATGCTATTGGTTTCCAATTATTATTGTCAAGCTGCTGGAGAACTGATCCAACTGCCCGATCTGAAGCATCTGTACAGAGTGAGATAGGCAGTTCAGTATCGGGGTAGGCTAACAGTGCTGTATTAGCTAGGGCTTGTTTGCATTTTTCAAACTGAACTTCAGCTTCTTCAGTCCATTTTATTTCGCTTCTATCCTTTTTCTTGGCTCCCCTCAAGTATTCATGAAGGATTGCCTGAGTCTCTGCAGCATTGTTCAAAAAGGTACGATAAAAGTTTAGCATTCCCAAAAATATGCGTAATTCATGAACTGTTTTTGGTTTCTTATATTCTAGAATAGCTTTAACCTTTGTTGGGAGTGGTTTCACACCGTGAGAGGTAATTAGGTATCCTAGAAAATCAATTTCCTGTACTAGGAATTTAGATTTAGAAAGATTGATTCTTAATCCATAGGAATTTAGTCTGCTGAATAAGGTTTCAAGGTGGCTATAATGCTCTTCTTCCGTTTTAGAGGCTACCAGAATATCATCTAAGTAGACAAATGCAAAGTCCAAGTTTCTTAAGACTTCATGCATGAATCTCTGAAAGGTAGCAGTAGCATTTCTAAGACCGAAACTCATTACATTAAATTCGAATAGCCCAAAAGGAGTAATGATGGCAGTCTTTGGTTTATCCTCTTCAGCAATTGGAATCTGATAGAATGCCTTGCATAGGTCTATTTTTGAGTACACACGAGTACCTTTTAAGATGTGGTGGAAATCGTCCAGTCTAGGGATTGGATAATGATCTGGAAGTGTAACTGCATTGAGTCTTCTATAATCACCACAAGGTCTTAGTGACTCGTCCTTTTTTGAAACTAAATGTAGTGGACTCGCCCAAGGAGAATTTGAGGGTCTAATTATTCCATTATTCAACATATATTGAAATTCTGCCTTAGCAAGAGTTAATTTCTGTGAATCTAGACGACGGGCTTTAGAGTGAATTGGCTGACCTCTTGTAGGAATATAATGCTTAACGCTATGTTTTGCTTCTACAAAATCTGATGGTGGCCTACATAGGTTAGGATATTTGGTTAGGATAGCGCTGACCTTGGATGATGAGTTTAGAGTGCTAATATTTCCCATGTCTGAGATTGACTGAATGACGCCTCTTATGGAAAGATTAGTTATTCCATCAATTAGGCGTTTATTTTTTATATCAATTACCAATCCAAAGTTGTTCAGAAAGTCTGCTCCTATTATTGCTCTGTTGGTATTGGCGATTACAAAAGGCCATTGGAATTGACGTCGTAGTCCGATATCCAAATTTCTAACCTTTTTTCCATAGGTAACAATTTCTGTACCATTGGCTGCATAAAGTTTATAATCAGAGCTAGGCATCCTATTTTTATCCTTTGGAGGTATTATAGATATATCAGCACCACTGTCCACCAAAAAGCGCAATCCCGTGTTTTTGTCCGTCAGAAATAATCAGAGATTGCGACAATCCTGAATGCCGGCAGAAGAGCTTGTCGCTACTCTGTCCGCCGGTTGGAGTTTTCCGACTCTTTCCAACTGCACGGAGACCTGCTTACTTCTCGGTCTCGACTGAGTCCTATTTTTGGATCGAGATCTAGATCCATCCAGTCTCAATTCGGACACTTGCCGTTCAAGATCTTCCAATTTGGCGATCAAGCGATCTGTTGATGAAGAAGGCACTTCCGCATCATATATTTCTTTGGAAGAGTTTATTTCATTTATTTTATCGGCCATTATGGGCAATTTGCTAATGTCCTCATCGCTTACAATAAGTATATTCTTTATGGATGTGGGCAGTTTATCGAGCCATAAAGTTTTTATTAAATTGTCAGAGATATCTGGGGTAGCGAGGGATCTGAGCTTTTTTAGTAACTGGCTCGGCTTCATGTCTCCGAGCTCTATACCAGAAATTAACTTTTTAATTCTCAACCCTTCACTTTCTCTGAACAATTCAAGTAGTCGTGATTTACATTCAGAGTACTTGCTGTCGCTTTTGCTATTAATTATGTCCCTAATGTTTTCTATATATTTAGGTTCTAATTGGGAGATCAAATAATTAAATTTAGTGTCTTCCTGATAAATTCCACCTATTTTGAACTGTGCTTCTACCTGGAAGAACCATATTTCAGGTTTTTCAACCCAAAAAGGCTGTATTTTAACACTAACTTTGCATATTTCTGAGGTATCGCTAGGCTTATTTTCTGTTTCCATTTTACGTAAATTTAAAATTCGACACAACAGCTAGATATATTTAGAGATAAAGTTAAAAATGAAAATATTGAGATAAAATAATAAGGAATATAATATAAAAACTTATCTTAGTCTTGAGATGATATCCCGATATCTTGGATGATGCTTCTTTTCAAGCTTGAATCAATTTTTGCATTTCTTTATCTCTTGAAATCTTCGTATGATTTTTCTTTTCGATCACGTCCGGCTCACCAATGTGGAGTGTCGATTTATTAGTCCAGCGATGGCTCAGAAAGTCTCTCAAAGTCAGTGTTTTATTGGAATTTCTTATTAGCTACATTTATATGGGAAGACAAAAGGGGCAACACCCTAGAATGCACATCTGGTCCTCTCTGGATTCCACCGCTGTGCCGCCCTGGCGCAGCGGTCCTCATCTCCTGATTTATGGCGCCGCTTGTTTATTTTTCTTGACGGCGGGGTGCGGCATCCAGCAGGCCCCCACAGAAGTTATAAAAATCAGTTTTTAAAAACACAGTAATGAAAATGGCTAATGGTCAAGTTGGTAGGCATCTTGTAGTGGAAATATAAGCAAATTTTAACGCCACATTACACAGTGATTAGCACAATTTTTTTTAAAAAAGAAATTTCAATTAAAGTTAAAATATTTTGTTAAAACTAAAAATATCTATAGCATAATATTGAAAATTTAAACAAAATATAAAATATCAATTAAAAAAATAATGTTGATATTCAAGTATAAAAGGTCTTAAGACGGCTATATATATAGGAACTATATATCATCCATATGTGGGAAAATTATTTGATATCTAAAATGTGTGATATTTTTATTAAACTTGAAAAAGTCATAAAAAAAATTATGAAACAGTTGAAGTTCAAGCTGTGAAGCCATTAGTAGCAGGAATAGAGGGGGGAAATCAACACCATTAAATCTTCAGTATAATTTCAAAAATTGGTTGTTAGATAAATGGTATATTATATTTGAAGTGAAGCAAGCTTTGAGCAATTTGGGTTAATAAAAAAATTGACAAGAAAAGTTTCCATTATTTAGAAAAAAATAAAATAAAAGCCTACGCGTGTACAGCCCAATATTTCATTCAGTGATTTTTTTTAAGCCTGTAGAAGTCCAATTTGAAAGCTTGCATCACTTTAAAAAAATACAAGCTTTACCAAAGGACCAATTTTTCATATTAGAATAATAAATTCACAATAAAGTGTTATTAAATTGTAAAAGTTAATATTAAAATCAAAAGGCTGTTAATAAAGTGTAAAATGTTATTTAAGCGAAATTTTTTTTTTTTAAATGCGAAACCTATATTTGAATATATATATGTCCTTTTTTATTTATAAAAGAAAGGATTAAAATTAAAGTTATATTCAATCAAATATTATTTTTTATATCTTTAAAATTATTTATTCATAGCACATTCGCAAAAATTAATCACTTGAACATGTCATACTACTATAAATTAAAATTAAATTTTTAAATGTTAAAATATTTTAAAAATTCTGAAATATATTAATTTTAAAATTATTTCTATAAAAAGCAAATAATAAAATTTCGTAATCTTCAATAACTTAATTTTAAATATATTCATTGAATAAAAATAATTTTTAAATATTAATATTATTTTGAAATTTGACCACTTTACCCATTGTTTACTAAGGAAAATTAAAATTTTATTTTATATCGCCATTAAATTAACCTTTTTATTTTTAAATTTGAAAATATGGACAAAATGAACGACAAATTAGAAATGGCAAATCTATTGGACAATACCGATCTTAGCACTTCTGATATTCCTTCGCCACCTCCCATTAGATCGAAGCGTAAACGATTTAAAAAGTAGGTGAAATCTTTTGCTTTAATAAATCTTGCTTATATACAAGTTTCTGAAAGGCAATGTTAATCATATAGCATATCAGCGAAAATATTATTCATC
The DNA here is from genome assembly GCA_030710605.1 of Cordylochernes scorpioides. NCBI lineage: Eukaryota > Metazoa > Arthropoda > Arachnida > Pseudoscorpiones > Chernetidae > Cordylochernes > Cordylochernes scorpioides. The sequence goes on along the minus strand of CP092886.1, from coordinate 164,062,354 downwards.
CTAAAAATATTCTACAGCTGGAGAATTACATATATGTATGAGGAACAAAATTATGATTTTAATCATAAGAGTACAAGTTTTTCTTGATAATTCCTCCCTAAAAAAGTATATATCTTTACTCTTTCATGAAATTTAAGTTCATAACTCCACCTAATATATAGTATTATATATATATATTCAAGGTTGTGCTATATAAAAATATATAGTCTTTCTTTTAATACAAAGTATTCTCACATCATTATTATATTTCCAGGAAGGTAAGAAAACAACCTGTCATGACATCATTATAACTGACAAATGCTTCTATCGGATAAATAGGAAAAAGGCTTTGTCATTTTGCAGAGAGTATTAAAAAATAATTTCTTAAGAATTGTAGATATTATTATACAAATTTCAACTATAATAAGGTGTAATTTAGATATAGGTTAGAAAAAAAAGTACAGTTAAACCTGTCTATAGCGTCCCCTCTTGGGACTCACCAAAATAGGGTGCTATAGACAGGTCTCTTTTAATGTAAATCGCATCGTACTACGTATTTAAAACCGGGCGCTATAGAGAGGAAGGCGCTATTTAGAGGGGGGGCTTTATAGACAGATTTAACTGTAATAAAATTAGGTAACTTCTTAGAAAATTATGTTTTTCTTATCAGATATCTTGTTTACACAGCAGTACCAAATATTTAAAAACTTGCAGAGATATTTTTTCCCTTTGTTTTATTTTCTGATGATGATAACAACTCTGTTACTGATGAAACATCACATACTATTTATTTATTTAGATTTAATTCTTATTACCCTCTGTTTCAAATTTCAACTCTATTAAAGTGTTCTTATAAAATGTAGAAATTAATTGAATTGAAAGAAATATTTTACCAAAAAGTATAAGCAGCGCTAATTTTATTCTATTAATATATCCAAAAAAAGAGAAAGTCATTAAACATGGTTCACTATAAGGGAGTATTTACTTTATACAGTATTATTTCCATTAGGGTTGTTCTTCTTTCAACCCACCCCCCCCCCCCCTCACAATGCCTTTCAGAGCATATCATGATGTCTGCAGTTCCATTGGGATGATAGGTGACAGGAATAATACAATCTTTAATTTCACCCTTAACACACTTTAGTGATCTGCTTTTGAGCTGTACTATTTAAAAAATGATAATAATCTATAATGAAATTTGGATTATAGATACAAGAAAATAAGACCTAATCCAAATCCACGCATACTTAATTTATTTGGATTAGGTTTTATTTTCATGTGTCTATAATGAAATTGTACATTATATAGATTCTTTGTATTTGAAGTTTTGCATTTCATAAAATGCTTAGGAAAATCTTTTGCAAAGACAAAAATTCTATCTCGTTCTATCAGTGACCTGGGCTACCAAGACAGATTTTACTCTATTATGAACTTAAGGTACTGTAAGTGGTACATATATCTCTGAAATTTTCTCTCTATTCATTTCTTCAAATATTCTTTTGTAAGTTTAGTCTTCTCGGTTTGTAAAATAATCATCTCTTTATATTGTGTTTTTAGATACATCCTGGGTCAAAGGTCAGTCCTAAATATTTTGCCATCCTATTGTTGTATTTCTTGTGTTGTGTGCTAATCAGTTTCCTAAAATGGCTATACAATAGTCTCCCATGAAAGACCACCTAAAAACATTGATACTATGGTCTCTCCTTATGGTGGTCTCTCATTTGACGGTCTTTCAACCTAAACGTAGCTGTTTTTTTTTATTAATCCCTTATACCATACACATGTTTAATAAGTTATAACAATAGAACCTCTGAAGAGGGGACACCTAGCTGCAGAGATAATGTGTCCTTTTGAAAGAAGAGTGTCTCTTACTAGAGAGTTTCTAAATACAGTAATCCCTCGTTAAGACGAACTCAACGGGAGAACGAAATACCCTTTTCGTCTTAAAAGAATATATACCGAATTCGTATTAGACGAATTGAATTCGTGGTATCCGGGGGTTGTACTTATGTACTACTGATGAGTAAGAAAACTACATTTCTGAGGAATAACGAACAAATTTATTTGAAAACAATTTTATTGAAAATATTTTATAATTTTAAGGAACAACAATTATGTATATGTATGTACATAAAGTATTTTATTTTAAAAGACAATATGGATAATATAATCACAATGTAAGGCAATAACATGAGAATATAAGTTTATTTTAAAACACAAATAAAAAAGAACAACAAAAGAAACAACTTACATAATATACTTGGTACATACAATGTTTATGTGTATGCAGCATATGCAGTATGCATAGAGTATCCTATATCTGAGTTTTCTCTGCAGGCTTCAGAAAGTCTGTTATAGTTTTTTGGTGGTATTTGATTGGGCACTGTTTCAGACACTCCCTTCTTATTTTATCCAGGTCATCTTCAAAATGAACATCAATATCCGCAGAGGTTTTGGACAGCTTCTGGAGGGTTTCGAGGGCCGCGATTACTTCCCCTCTAGTAGGCATCATTATCTCTTCTTTCACCTCATCGTCTTCTGTTTCTTCTTCTTTTCTTCTAATTCGGGTGAACCGCAAATTTCCAACCCTTCATCCAGGGCAACATACTCCAGGAAAGTCAAAGTCTCAGCTGGGTTTGTAGCTGAAAGGAGTTTGGTCCATTCTTCAGGCTCATCAAGCATTGTTTCTGGAAGTGAAAACGAATCAGCTGTTTTTTCCACACCCAATGAGACACTTATTTCTTTAGCCTTTTCTTTGACAAGTGCACCGGATACAGGAATATTATTTTGTCTACTTTTTTTAAACCATTTTAAAAGCTCATCTTCCACGTCTTGATGGGATGCTTTTCGAAGTCGTTTTGAAGAGCTCGAAGACCCTGAGGCAACAGCCGCATCTATTTTTTCTTTGTTTTTTAGAAGGTTGATAATGTGGATTTTGCAATTTGAAAATTTTCGGCAATTTGCGACTTAGATAACACTCCACGTGCAACTTCGTCCAAAATTTTCCTTTTTAAGGCAAGATCAATGGCGCTTTTTTTTTCGCGGTTTAGATGACATGTTTATGTAGGTTTTTTTATGGAAGCTCAAACAATTCACACTTCGATTATTTAGAATTTAATAATTTTTATTTCAAGCGCATTATTTTATAATACAATCAATTAGTCGGTTATAAAAAAGATATAACAAATAGAAATGTCCTTTTTCTTCTGAGAGCTCGATTTACACAGATTATTATTCACAGAATATATTTTTATTACTTATATTATATTTAATATTTTTAAATATATGTTTTGTATAAAAATAAGAATAATATAATATTCTGTGAAATTCCGTGAAAGCGTGCGCTCCTTGGCTGCTGGCTGGCAGGGGTCACCATGGCCCCTACATTTATCAGTCGAGAAAAACAGCAATACTGGCACAATAGAGTCGAAATTTTCCACTGATTGAGTACATGGAACGACCCAAAGGGGATGGTTTCATAGAACATGAGTCATCATAACAAACAAAGGACGAATGTTTACACAAAAGACAAAGAGAGCCAATACTTGATATCAACGGCGTTTTTGTTGTTTTAATAGTTTATTGTTTTACTTATAACTCGCCTTTAAAAACATATTAGAATTCGTTTTAACCGATTGATTAGTTCTGCTGGGGGCTAAATTTAATTCGTATTTCGTCATAACCGAATATTTTGTCTTAACCGGCAAAATCTCTTTGGAAAGCATTGAAATTTAACGGGGGAAAAGAAACGGTTCGCGCAAACTGAGAGTTCGTATAATCCGAATTTGTGATAACGAGGGATTACTGTAGTAAAATGGCAATTTTGGTTATAAAAATTTTCCTTTGTACAGTTGTATTCTCTAGTAAAAATGACCTCTCATGGATTCATAAAGTAAAAATTGTGAAATATAAATAGTGTAATTTTAATTTATGAACTACACTCTAAGGTCCCCAAAAAAATACCGAGAGATTATGCAAAGACACTTCAAATTAACATGAAAATTATTCAATTTTGGCAGCTAAAAATGAACATGTAATGCTGCCGCACATATTAACTAAACAACTGGTATTTTGTAACATAAAAATTTAGGAAAAACTAGCCTCAGAATGACAGAATTTTTTTGTAAAACTACATTTTTATTTATAAAATACCAGAGAGATAAAGAGGGAAATTTAAGTGTAGCAATTAAAATGAAAAAAATTGTAAATATGTTTATAAAATAATAAATATTTTGTTACATAGAGTTACTTTTCTATGGGAGCTGTGACTCACAGCTTGCAAATCTTGTTGCTACTGACCTGCTTCTGTCAAGGGTTTCCTAGGAATCTTGGAAGTTTGTCCTTAGTAGCTTTACATTCTTTTTCTTCTGGGTGAAGAGTGGCTTCACCTTATCATCTATAGGGACATCTTCATCCTGGATGGATGTCTTGACTTTGACGCAGCGGTGGAATCCTGGAGTCTGTTGTGGGGAATGTTGTTCACAGCACCCATGATCTCAAAGTCTGCTCATCAATTTTCAGTTTGCCTTCCCTAATCCACCCAGCATCTCCACCAAAATGTCACATAGAAAATTAGAAAAGACAAACCTCAGAATGGAACAAAAGTTATTTAATGTAAATAAACTAGTATTTATACAATACCAGAGATACAATAAAAGGAAGTATGAAGTGTAACAAAATATAATGAATAAAATTTCAAGCCTGTTCATAAATATTTCACTGCAATATATATAAATAGAATCTTCAAAACCAGGTCATAACTTCTCGGCCAACTTCATTTCATATACTCTACTTGCAGTGCTGCTGTTGGTATTTGCACGTCTTCACACCAGTTATTGGAGGTTGTGCACATCTAGCTTTTGCAAGACCTCTTTAGGGTTTAGGAATAGCTCTTTTCTATTTGATCCAATGCACTCTAGGATGTGTTGTGGTGAGACTGGGTTTGTAAGGCATTTGATACAGATTGCGAAGTTTTCTTACCCCCTCTCAAAGGTTTCAGGTGGCCTGTTCTAAACATTGTAGCCCTGGTATAATCACTGTGAGAAAATAAACTCAAACATTCTGTTTTTTTTTGCTGTTGTACCAATGATATTATTTTACTTCCAAGGGTGGTAGGTTTTATTTGAACTGGTTTAGGTAGTCTGTATCACTGAATTTAGGAGTGTTGATTTCTGCATCCTCTTTTATGGCACCTTATTTGACTAATGCATCAGCCTTTTTCATTTCCCAGGATACCTTTGTGAGATCATACCCATTGGAATTTCTTTGTTGGTCATTTGGGTTTGGCTCTTTCTTTGAGAATGGGATGATGGCTTGAGAAGTAGTTCTTGGGCCTATGAATAGAAGCTTGAGAAATCTGTGAAGAGGTAGACTTTTGATGAGCCATAGGTTGAAATGCCGCATTGATACTCAGCTCTGAAGATGCGAGGCAAGTAGTGTTTGATAATTTTCATTCTTTTTCCTATTAAAAATTGGGATGTAGACACTACGGCCAGAAAGAAGATCCAAACTGCCATCTGCCCATTGGTAAAGAATTTCTGGTGTGCGTTATTATACACCCAAGGAAGTTACAGTGGGTTAGCAAAACTAGAAATAATAACTCAAGAACTATTGATATAGCTATAATTTTCTTTGCAAGTGTTGTGTTTTGCCCACAACTATACTTTACATAGGATTCTCATTAATTGTAGCTTGAACCTAATTGATAATTGTGGAATTTATAGCATCAAAGCTTATATAAATAGTTGTTTCCTGTGGTAAATAGTTATTAGATCACTATTGGCAGCCCTAAATTTTTAAGTGCTTTTAAAAGAAATGATAGGGGCAACATTCAGAATGCAGTGATATCCAATTCAGTATCCTGTAGCCAAGAAGATAATTATTGTATTAGGTTATTTTCTGGATTATCCTTGGTTCTGTTGCATGTTTACCCTTGTGTAACAGAAAATAATTTTAAATTATAGTGTGTTCTCTAAAAAATATGCTGCATCTTGTATTAAGGTTAAGAAATTAAATATATGCAATTAAAATTTTAAAGAAAATTGATACAGATGTGTTCCTTTTTTTAAAATAATTATTTTAGTTCTTTATTGATAAGGCGCAATTTGGATTATAGATTATAGACACAAGGTAATAAGACCAAATCCAAAATGTCACACACTATTTATTTATTTGGATTTGGTCTTATTACCATGTGTCTAGTTCTTTATTAAAAAAACTACAAATACTTGTGCTTCTTATTGTGTTCGATGTGTATGACTTGATATTTGGCAACAGGCTTGCAGATATGTTTCCATGAAATAAGGCCTCATCTTAGAAGATATTTTGTCCATCATCTCTATCACGGAGAGAGAGAGAGAGAGAGAGTCTTTACCTATTCTCTATAGATAATCCAATATTTTGGTTTCCTAGTTCAGCAAGCCAAAATGGGTGGAGTTTGGGTAGTTACTGTTGTGAATGAGTTTTAATTGACCATATTACTTTGATTTTAAAATATATAGCCTTTATCAATAAACTCTTTAAAGAAATGCAAAACCTGGGGCAAGTCTACGCCCATGTAATTAGCACTGACTAAACATACACTATCCTGTCCAGCAGAAAAAGTGTTAAATCTGATTTAGGTTTTAAAACAAATATTTTCAAAATATGAACCTCTTTAATTCAACACCATTAGGGATAGGTGCTTCCCGTTGGAATTTTAAAAATGGCTAAATTTTAGTAATTGTTGTGCAATTACTGTCATTTGATTTAAAGAGGTTATGCTGTATTGTGATATAAATATTTTTTAGAGAATTATGATTTCAAAAGAAGCTTGGTGAGAGCTTATTATATGCAGGCCTCTGCATATCTTTTATATCAATATTCAATCATGTCAAATGTTGATTAGAAAAATAATCCAAAGTAAATCTGTGCATGAATATTTTCATTAAAAGCTTTTATGAGCCATTTTATTTCGTGTGAATCAAATGTGATCAAAAATTGCTTTAGATTGTGATGTTTGTGTGTGTGTGAAGTATTTTATGTTTAAAATTGTCTAACCTGTATATTTATTTCAGGAGATTCCGGCAAACTTCAATCCCATCTGAAATAATTAGCCCCAAAAGACAGCTATCATGTGTGAAAATCTGTTTAGGCATTAATAGTTGCTTAATCGTCACATTAGTGATATCTGTGGTCATCTTTTCATTATTCCTGTTCAAATTCCATGATAACATTCGGCAACTGGAGAAAAAAGCTATTATCCGTAAGTGAAATACCTTCATACAAATCTCACATTCTTACCCATATTTTTGTTTTTAGTGGAAAATGCCTATAAGCTAACTCCAGCTGAAATAAATGAGATGCAGAAGACATTGGACATCTTGAAGAAAAACTCTTCACGCTATATCTCAAGACTAAATATCTTGTCTTCTAAGCTGGCTAAAAACTCAGCAATAGTAAGTGATTTTTATTCTTTTTCAAAAATGATTTGTAAGATACAAAAATATATATATTATTCAAAAATATTTATAAATTTGTACTCTTTACGTCCTGATTTATGTGAAAAGTATGCAACTTTTTCTTTTATACCTAATCAAAAAATAAAGAATGAATGCAAATAAGCAATTTTGTGATATTGTCATGGTAGAGAAGACAAGTATTCCAAAAGCTTAATTAAAAATAATTTATTAATTAAACTTACATAATGCAAAATGTATCAATTAATTTACAAGTGATAATCTACAAGCATGGTAAGGGGTGATGACTAGGCAAATATTTATTATGATAAACAACAGAGTATTCAAAATAATTATTCAGTGACAATATATTGCTATTATGGCTAATTAGGTGATGATTACAATTCTGCCACTGGAAGTCACACATTAGAGTTTGTTACTTGAAAATTTCCATTCATAGTAGCCGAAAATTGATGCAAACAATTATATAAATTTTCAGAGATAGATGAATATATTTTTCTAATATGTGTGCCAAATCACTTTATTCAATTTTTAATTTTCAATAGATACAGTTCACATTTTATATATATGTTAGGCAAATGGGGGGACTTTTGGCTTTACTCCAGTCTTTATCCTCGGCTTGATTGTATGCCATATTTTCATTATTATTGGACCTAAACTTTTTAAACTGATTAAACATTCCAACAAAATGCAACTGAGAAGCACCTAGATAGTGTTTTTATATATATTGATGGTATATAAATTGGAGATGAATAAACACACTACAGAAATTAGAAGTGGTAAGGAAAGCTATGGTCCAAGAATGGCAATGTGTTGGCTCAGCCCAAGAAATAAAACATCCTCAGCATGCCGACATCTTGTCTAACAGATAATCCCAGCTGTTTTAAAAAGCCATCAGGCTCCTATTATAGCTAGAGTGTTCCCTACCAGGGTTTAGGCCATATGTTTCTTATGATATATATCATTAAATAATACACTTCTGCAGACCTTACTGCAATGATTAAAGTAAAATGTATAAGAATATCAATCCAATACAATAGTAGAGCGATCTGCAGATTAATTTGGCAAAACCACTTTTTGGGTTCACCATTGATAATCCAAGTCCTCTTAATTTTTATCATTGCAGTAAGGTTTGTGAAAAAATATTTGATAATACACTTGTGGACAAAACTGGATGATGTATCATATTTTAAGCATAAACCACTCCTTATTTGCTTATATAATGGCATATTTTCCATACATTTAAATTCGAATGTTCTTTAAAAAAAGTACATATAATCAAGTCATTAGGGTTGAACACGTGTGATATTGAAAAGGTTTAACATGCTGTCAGTAAAGCGCACTTATAGTTGATTATTCCATTCCTACTTGAGAGAGATATATCTTACTAAGGATAAAGCAATCAATGGCCACAAGGCATCATCTGGATGACATCACGAGGAAGAGTGATCAGGAAGATTAAAATGGAGCAACCAAAGTGAGCAGTCACCAAATTTTTCAAAGTATCTGGAAGCATGATAGCCCACTTCTGGAGCCAATACCAAACTACTGGGACTTGTGGTGGAGGAAAGCTGGAGGCCACCCCAAGGTGACAATCCAGAGTGATGACCAATACCTGGCTATTACATCCAAGTATTCATAGAAGTTGTCAGCCCGCCAAATCTCCCAGGAGATTGCCATGGCCACTAGCAGAATTGTATCTCCGAAAACTCTCATGAAGGCTTAAAATGGGAAGCCTTCATGATAGGAAGCCTGTGATATGTGTCCCCTTGACACCACTCCAGAAGAGGCGCCGCCTTGCATGGTGCAGCGAACATGTCAACTGGGACAATGACCAATGGAGTTGGGTTTTGTTCTCAGATGAATCCAGGTTCAGCCTGAATAATGATTCCCAATGCTTCTATATCTAGAGAGAAAGGGGCACATGCTACCGCCCCTCAAACATTGTAGAAAAGGATTCCTATTGTGGAAGAGGTGTGATGGTCTGGGTAGGGATCAAGACAAAAGGCTGCACGCCCCTCCATGTGTTCGACCCCCAAACTCTGAATGCCAAGCGATACCGGGACGAGATCCTAGAACTCCATGCCTAGATTTTCTGGAAGGCTATTGGCCCAGATTTTGGGTCTATGGATGACAATGCACCCCCACACAGAGCCAGTCTGGTTAATGAATATCTGTAATTCAAAGATACTTACAGAATAGAATGGCTGGCTAGGTCCTCCGACCTCAATCCTATAAAAATGTTTGGAACTAGCTGAGGTATCAGCCTGGACACTCCCACCAGGAACTAACAACTAATCTTGAACAGGAATGGGCTTTAATTCCAAATGAACTCCTGGATACTCTTATTTACAGCATGAGACAACTGTGCAAGTGTTGCTTGGCAGTGAGGGGTGGCCACATTCCTTATTAGTTCCACTGATACCTAGGGATCTAAAAGTGGAAAGTCTTTGATGCTGCGGGTCGTCTGTTTTTTGAAGGAGACATTTGGTTCTCCTGTGTGTCTTGATTAAAGGTTACTGTGTATCAAATATATTTCAGAATTATTGTATAAATCCATTTATACATGCTGAAAGGTACAACTTCCTTAAGTTTTGTCCATGAGTGTATATATATCATAAGGAAAATATTGCCAAAATTATACAACAGAACCTCCCTGTAAAGTACACCTAATTGCAAAGCCAAACTGTCCTTCAGGGAGAGGTGTCCTCTTCCCGGAGAGTTTTTAAATTGTAAAAATGGTAATTTCGCAAATTAAAACTGTCCTTTGTAGAGGGGTGTCTTCTAGCGGGGTGTCCATAAAGGGAGGTTCTACTGTATATATAATAACTACATATATATATATTAAAAAACGAAAGAAAAAAATAAAAGATAAAAAGATCAGGTGTTGAAATCAATATTAAAAATGGCATATCCTGACCAGGAGCACATGTGCTTTTCAGAAGGCAGAGCGCCATCTGGTGGAACAGAAATCAACTATTCATTGATTTAGCCTGTTCCCTGATATTTGGCCAACCCAATTTCTTGATAAATCAAGAAAAGCCATCCACGAACGCGTTTCGCGCTTTTGGCGCTCGTCAGCGTGGAGTAGCCATTGGGTTGGCCAAATATCAGGGAACAGGCTAAATCAATGAATAGTTGATTTCTGTTCCACCAGATGGCGCTCTGCCTTCTGAAAAGCACATGTGCTCCTGGTCAGGATATGCCATTTTTAATATTGATTTCAACACCTGATCTTTTTATCTTTTATTTTTTTCTTTCGTTTTTTTAATGTGCTAAGCGTATTTACGCAAGTTTGGCCTTAAATACCCATTTCTTGGTTTTTCAGGAAGCCATTGGGATCAAAAATTATTTTTTGGTCGCAATGGTTCAGCCTACTCCACGCTGACGAGCGCCAAAAGCGCGAAACGCGTTCGTGGATGGCTTTTCTTGATTTATCAAGAAATTGGGTTGGCCAAATATCAGGGAACAGGCTAAATCAATGAATAGTTGATTTCTGTTCCACCAGATGGCGCTCTGCCTTCTGAAAAGCACATGTGCTCCTGGTCAGGATATGCCATTTTTAATATTGATTTCAACACCTGATCTTTTTATCTTTTATTTTTTTCTTTCGTTTTTTAATGTGCTAAGCGTATTTACGCAAGTTTGGCCTTAAATACCCATTTCTTGGTTTTTCAGGAAGCCATTGGGATCAAAAATTATTTTTTGGTCGCAATGGTTCAGCCTACTCCACGCTGACGAGCGCCAAAAGCGCGAAACGCGTTCGTGGATGGCTTTTCTTGATTTATCAAGAAATTGGGTTGGCCAAATATCAGGGAACAGGCTAAATCAATGAATAGTTGATTTCTGTTCCACCAGATGGCGCTCTGCCTTCTGAAAAGCACATGTGCTCCTGGTCAGGATATGCCATTTTTAATATTGATTTCAACACCTGATCTTTTTATCTTTTATTTTTTTCTTTCGTTTTTTAATGTGCTAAGCGTATTTACGCAAGTTTGGCCTTAAATACCCATTTCTTGGTTTTTCAGGAAGCCATTGGGATCAAAAATTATTTTTTGGTCGCAATGGTTCAGCCTACTCCACGCTGACGAGCGCCAAAAGCGCGAAACGCGTTCGTGGATGGCTTTTCTTGATTTATCAAGAAATTGGGTTGGCCAAATATCAGGGAACAGGCTAAATCAATGAATAGTTGATTTCTGTTCCACCAGATGGCGCTCTGCCTTCTGAAAAGCACATGTGCTCCTGGTCAGGATATGCCATTTTTAATATTGATTTCAACACCTGATCTTTTTATCTTTTATTTTTTTCTTTCGTTTTTTAATGTGCTAAGCGTATTTACGCAAGTTTGGCCTTAAATACCCATTTCTTGGTTTTTCAGGAAGCCATTGGGATCAAAAATTATTTTTTGGTCGCAATGGTTCAGCCTACTCCACGCTGACGAGCGCCAAAAGCGCGAAACGCGTTCGTGGATGGCTTTTCTTGATTTATCAAGAAATTGGGTTGGCCAAATATCAGGGAACAGGCTAAATCAATGAATAGTTGATTTCTGTTCCACCAGATGGCGCTCTGCCTTCTGAAAAGCACATGTGCTCCTGGTAAGGATATGCCATTTTTAATATATATATATATATATTAAGAAAAAGGCATCTCCTTATCGTGCAACTGAAAGTTGCTAATGGCTTGCGCCATCTATCGGAATAAATATCAACTATTCTCGTTGATTTTTAATTATTCCAGAATTGGCCAAATACCCATTCTTGATTAATCAAGAAAAGCTAACCATTGACGCGTTTCGGGCTGTTGGCCCTCATATATATATATTGCCCTCTATCTTTAAATTAGTCAATAACTCTTCTGAAGAAGCCAACAGAGTTGCTTGTGCAAGCCAAATTAATATATCTAACATCAGTTTCTAAAAATATTTTGGTCTTTCTAAATCTGAATCGTAGTATTGATCATAATGCATAATTTAATAAGCATTATTTTAATTGTTAAATTATATTGGTGGGGTGACAACCATCATGAATGGGTGAAGTAGAATGCATCTGCCTTTGTCATTAAGACTGGGAGCACTACTCATTAGCAGGCTGACTTAGCTCCAATATGAAATGGCCACCTTTGACACGAGGAACAAACGTCATGTGCAGCCACTCCTAACATGGAATACAGACACTGATCACCCTATATCCCTAGATTGGGAGCCCTTACAGGAAATTATCAGCTGGGCAAGCTGATCCCAGGTTTTTTAGTGAGCTTGTTACTGCTCCCCCACCTCCTTTTTCATCTGGGCTTGGGACCGGCAAAGGCAGAGTTAATACTAGACATGAAAATGTTTATAAATTTTAAAATATAAAAAATTGTGTTTTTAATATAAAATATTTTGTGTGTAAAGAATATATTTTATAATTGTTTCTGACTCTAAAATATTATGTTTCAGATTGCCAACATGAAAGCATATACAAGGAACCTTTCAAAAACTCTTCCATATCCTTCTGAAATCAAGCATCTTCCTGAAAATCTTGAGACCTTTTCACAGGTATAAATATATATGAACAAAATATTCATATTTATATTGTTTTCTTACCTTCATTGGGCACACATATGTGAGAAAAATAGAAAAGAGTATTATCAGAGTGGTAAAATGATTTTAAAAGGATCTAATTATTAAACTGAACATTTTTGCTTCATCCATTGAGATGCTTTTTGATCACAAATGTATATATGTTATATATATATATATTTAGTTTCTAAAAAAATTCCATGTACAGGCTGACACATTTTTGAACCTTTATTTATTTACATGTAAAATTTTATGGAATATGATATATATTTATATATATTTATTTTTAAAGCTGAACATTTTAAGATCATTTTCAAATGTGTTTATTATTTTCAATGACTATTTTTCTTAAATCAAGATATTTTTTACCTCTGAATAATTTGTTCTTGTTTTATATCAAATAAAAATATCCAAAATTATAATTATATTAATATATAGTACAACCTCTTTAATTCTACCAACTATTATTCAACACTAAAATTCAACTCAAGCATTTTTCAAATCTCAAACAAGTTATTTAGTTTAATTTAACTGACTAATTCAACTGAAAATTCTGATCCCTTAAAGATGTTTGTATTTAAAATATTTAAAATGTTTTATTCTAAGGATGCTCCCAACTAATTATTTCAAAATCTTTTCACCAATTAGTATTTGTATTTTAAATATATATGTTTGTAAAATTTTATATTAAGAATATATAGATATATATTTAAATAAGCATTAACATTTTTCTTTTTTTTTTCTAATTTTTCCACACACATACATGCACTAGAAGCATGCTTCTAAACAATGCATTTTAAAGAGGTGCTCTTTAAGTACTGCTCTTAGCACTCTTTTAAAGCCGAAGGAATTAGAATTTTCAGTTGAATATTTTATTTTGAATTATATACTGTTAGGAATATTGTCCAAATAAATGACTCATTAAAAATATTTAATTTAACACTACAAGGGAAAGTTGCTTTCTGTTGAAAAAAAAATTGTGTTGAATTTTATAGTTTGTTACATTAAAGGAAATAAGTTGATTGGGGGATTAAAAAAACTATTGAATTAGTCATTGAATTGGAAAAAAAATATATTTTGTATATATATATATATATATATCTAAACCAATATATATTAATATATTATATATGTCAAATTTAAAATACTAAAATATTTTTAAAATACGGTACAGTAGAACCTCTTTGTAGAGAACGCATATTTGCAGAGCAAAAGTATCCTTTAGGGAGATGTGTCTTCTTACTGGAAAGTTGCTAATTAGCAAAAATGCAAACTTGGCGGCAAAAACTGTCTTTGCTGAGATATGTCCTCTAGCGGGAGTGTCCTCTCATTTAGGTTCTACTCTATTTGTAATTTTTTTAAAGCTGAATTGAAATATTTTAAATATTTCACTTGTTTTTTCTCTTCATATTTTAATAATTTATTGTAAATATATTTATTTGTAGTGCTCTTTTGCTCACTTTTACACTTTTTTTATTAATGATTTAAATAAATAATTACTCTGCTCATATATGATTATCCTTGTGTTTATATAAAGAGAATAAAAAAAATAACCAAAATATAAAAAAATTGTCAATAAAGAAATTGATTAAAAATATGAAAGATTATTTAGAATACAGATTCACTTTTGATATAGAAGTATTTTTGTCCATAATCCCTATATGTATATAAGCATGTTTACCTAAAATACCTTTTAAAACTAATGGTTTAGGAGAGAAAAACATGAACATATTGAATAAAGCTCAAAAATATGTAGTTTGATGTTGAATTAAGTGTCAGGATTGATGTACTCAGTAATTGTGTCTCATCTATCATAGATATATATACTTTAATCGCTAAAATTACTGTGTATACTACTTCATGTATATAAATTAGTTTGTATAATATTTATGTTTAATATATATTGTTTTTATCAATATTTATGTATAAAGTACCAAAATCCAGCACTCCCCTTTACATCCCAAGTTTCTATTAAAGAAAGACTTTACTGTGTCTAAATCCATTTTTAAAAGATGTGCCTTTTTAATAAAATGAAAATTTCCTTTCAAAGATCTCGTCAGATATATACTTTATTTAATATACCCAACAGTTAAATAGATTATTTGTTCTTTTGTGAACACACATATATGAAAGCATGTTGGTTACAACAGTGTTTGATATAAAAAATTCACAAACTCTCAACTTGAAATATGTTAGCTAATGATATTTTAAAAATTATCACAGTTTCATTAATACAATTGAAAAATTACACTATAAATTTATATATGCCATATTATATACTAGAACATTAGTCTGGTCAATTTTCATTAGTAATTTTTAAACCATATATTATTTGACCTTAATAAAGATAGTAATACATGTTTTTTTTTTATAAAGGGACTTTATAAAGTAAAACTCCTCTATAACAAACCCCAATGGAACTGAACCTTTGGCTCCCTATAGCCATGTTTCATTATAACCATAGTTTTCTGTTTTATAAAATAAAAATGGGTATTATTCAAGGTTCATTATAACAGAAGGTTTGCTATATCCCAGGTTCATATTTTAGTGAGGTTTTACTATGCAATAATAAGGCCATTAATGATTAGATTTTCATAAGAGTATTAGCTCATTATGAACATGCAACAGGACATTTAAAGAATACTCACTCCTAAAAATGTGTCGGCATAATAAGATTACATCATTCACATCAAGCTGAAGTTTTCCATAACAAATTAGATAAAATGTCAGATTTATATGGTGGTGGTGTCTTGTCCATGGAACAGATCAGATTGGTATATGCACCCTGATCACAATACCGGCCAACCGAGGTGCCTTTTCCGTTTGGATGTCCCCTTCTGGATTGATGTCTGCCATATAGAGGGCTGCAAGAATGGCCAGGCAACTGTATATATGGTCCAGAGTGAGTTGGGTGTTATAACAGTTATTGCAGTGTGTTCCTGAAGGATCTAGCCATGTCTGGGTTCCATGAAGCAACAAAGTTATATTTGTATAATACATAGAATAAATAAGCCTAATAGAATTTTAAATTATTTATTCAAAATTTAAGTTTTAAATAAATTGATTTTAAAAAGTACAGATAAAGAACAAAAACAAATAGTTTTAATATTACCCATAAAACACCAAACTTATTATAATTAAACTCATGTTCTTATATTTAAAAATAATCTGGGTGATTAATGTTTGAGCTAAAGAAACACTGCATGCTGATTGGCTGATTAAGTTCACATGACAATGTCTGCCATGCATCAGAGAGACAAACTGGACAGGGGCTGTATATACTGTATATATAGATTTAGTTAACCCAGTTTCCTGGAGTATTACATTGTTATTTATCTAGTTGAACAAAGTTTCTGGAGTATTGAATTTTATTTATTTGGTCAAGGGAGATAGAAGGGGACCAATCAGATGGTGAATAATGGCCATGCTTCAGAAACAGAAGAAACGGGCATTTATATAAATTTGGGGATGTGACGTGTTGTTTTACTCTTAATACTATCAGATATAGACGACAAGACGGAATAAAAGAAGATTTTCTTTAATAGACATATATCGAAGCAAGCTTTCGGGTGAAAAACCCTTCAACAGGCGTGATTACAGTAACAACCGTGGTACTATAATGCAGGTACAATGGCAAGAAGAGAATATATACACATAACAATTTACATATTTGCGGAATAAATTATGTAAATGAGGATTTGCATTTGTTATGACTATTCTATAATTAGCAAGATAATAAGTAAATATGGAATTATCATGTTTGGAGTTTTAAACTATAGGGGAATATGCTAGTGTAAACTGCTGTATATGCGGCTATTTCAAAATTTAAGTAATATTGATTTCTGTTTATGTTGTCGGGGTTGTTACTGCAAGGCCAGGAGAGCACGATATGCATCCGGAAGTTCTATTTTCCGGTTAATGCTGTTGTGTCTGTGGGATTCTATTGATTCGAGAACTAATCGCTGGTGCTGGTTATGAATGTGTCTGTAATGTATGGTGGGGTGGTTGGTGTTAAAAGTATGGCCAGTACTGAGTGTGTGCTGATAAAGGAGGGACCTGGTGTCTTGATTGGTGATGTTTCGAGAATGCTCAGACATTCTGATGACAACGGATCTACCTGTCTCGCCAACGTATGTGGCAGAGCATTGCTCACACGAGACAGAGTAGACCGCGCCAGCAGAATGGAGGGGATCTGTGGGGGCATACGACTTATTGTATGGGTGACGGAGGGATGTGAGCAGGTTGGAGGAGTTCTTATATATGGTGCGGATACCGTATGCCTTGAGGCTTCTAGCTATGTCGACTGAGGAGGGGGAGTAGGGCAGGAAACATAATGATCTGTAAATTATAGGTAGATTGGAGGGACCAGGGGTATATGAATATCTGTTGATAAATGCAAGAGGAAAAGATGCTTTAGTGAGGTGCGATATGATAAGATTTTTCTCAGTTTCTTTGAATACATCGAGTGAGCAGTGGTAAATATTCTTTTAGTGAGGGTTTTTACTATGTTAATTTTGTGGGAAATGGGACAGTGTGAACTGAAATGGGTATAACTGGGGGGACATTGTTTTTTGTAATTAACTGTGGTGTGGAATGTGGATGAGGTGCGTATTATCAGTATGTCAAGGAATGGGATGACCTGGTTTGACTCTGTTTCCATAGTGAAGGAGATGTTGGGGTTTTAACTATTGAGGGCTGCAAGTATGGTGCTCTCCTGGCCGTTTCTGCAAATGCAAAAAACGTCATCAATATAACGTCGCCATATTTGTATATCTGTGGGGAGGGTATGGGTGATCCAGTGGTCTATTTCGGACATGGCTATTTCAGCTACAATAGAGGATAGAGGGCTGCTCATTGGGGAGCCTTTAATCTGTCTGTAGTGATCTTTAAGGAATGTAAAGGAGTTCATGTTCAAGCAGAGTTTGGTCAGTTGTGTTATAGCAGAAGTTTTATGGGGATCCACATTATGTGAGCTAAGGAACCGTTCCAGACTATCTGTGATGAAACTGTGGGGAAGGCTGAGGTAGAGGGAGGTTACATCAAAAGAACACATTGTAAAATGTGGAGCGGGATTCGTGGCAGTTAATTCACTGATGAAGTGGGGGGTACTCCGTATAGAGTATATATTCCTATGGTTATTTAACAATGGAGAAAGGTAGTTAGAGAGGTACTTGGCCAATGGGTACGCGGGCGAGAGATGATAGGCGATAATTGGTTGGAGTGGTGCGTCAGGCCTATGAATTTTAGGGAGGCCGTAGATGTATGCGCTATTGGAAAGGTTAGATATAAATAACTTGTAATCATCGGGGGTAATATGCTTAGATTTTTTCAACTGAAGTAGGGAGGTTCTAAATACTTTAACTAAGGAGAGGCTAACCTTGTCTGAGATGGGGGAGAGAGTGGTGCTATCCCGGAGTAGACTGTGCATTTTGGCCTTGTAATCTTCTTGGTTCATGATGACGGTGTTCGAGCCCTTGTCGGATCGAGTGATGACAAATGCAAATCCTCATTTACATAATTTATTCCGCAAATATGTAAATAGTTATGTGTATATATTCTCTTCTTGCCATTGTACCTGCATTATAGTACCACGGTTGTTACTGTAATCACGCCTGTTGAAGGGTTTTTCGCCCGAAAGCTTGCTTCGATATATGTCTATTAAAGAAACTCTTCTTTTATTCCATCTTGTCGTCTAAATCTTACCAAGAAGAATATTATAGTCACTATCAGATATGTTTGCTAAAAACCTTATTACAAATACCAAAATAATAAAAACACAGTTCCACCTGTATGTTGAGTATAGAATTATTCAACAATTTTTTATTTATTGATGTAGGATGAATTTCCACAATTAGTGAACTGAATTTGAAATGGCTTGGTTATATCTGGTGAACCTGCTCAACAATTTAGCCACTTTATTCCACTAGACTGCAACAACTATTGTACAGGGTGTAGCAGGTAAATATAACTAACCTTGTCAGCCCATAAAAAAGCTTTATTTACATATATGCTGGCAATATATCAGAGTAATAATTGGGGATACAAAAACAAGCCGCCCTCATTGTTTTTCTGTACCCTGGAGAGCCCAAAAAAGAGGCAGTGGACTTTCTTTAGCTGCCTAAAACCATTGATATCATGCCAATAAGCAAATTTATGAGGCTAAGAGTGACAAAGAGTGCATGTCTGCTAGAAAAAAGCCCTAGTGTGGATCAAACAATAATAGAACAAGATGAAAAAAATGTCAAAATGAGAAGACGGGGAACTTGGAACGAGCATGAGAGCCATAGCCTAGGTGAGGGCATTGAACTTATGACAATTGTCAGAAATTGTCACAAGTCCTATGTCTTTTGAAGAGATCAGTTGTTGACTGAGGCTATGAAAGAAAAAGAAAGGCTGCTGCCTACCTCAAAAATCTAAAACAACTCTTCTAGCATGTTCTCCTATGATGAAATTAACTTTGACCAGGACCAAAAGGTCAAGGTTAATCTTTGAAATAATTGTTAGATCGGTAAATATCTCTCCGAGGTACCTATCATGATTGACATGAGCTTTACTGTGTCTGTGATGGTCTTTGGTATCATTAGCAATGAAGTCTTTCCTCTCCACTATTTGAGCATGGCTGAGGGATGAAATCTGACAACTACATCAATGGTCTGGAGACCCTCATAAAGCCTTGAAAGGATATGGTGGCTGCATGAAGGAATTATATCTTCCAACGGGACTCATATTCAGCCCACAAGGCATTAAACACAGACATGGCTGACACTTAGCATACACAGTCACTAGAGTCAATATTTGGTCCCCCTAACTCTCCAAACTGTAAATTGTCTTGGCTACTATATACAGAGTATTGTTGAGAGAGATGTCAATAAAGCTCTTCACAATATTATCCCGTTTATGAGGGATGTGGTTTATACAGTAATGGCCCAAATAAACAAGTTCGTTGCGCCAAGAATCATGCCTTTTATCATACTCTCCTTGACTATGCCATAGTTTGTAATGAAAATTAAATTTAATAAATTGAAAATATTTCATTTCATCTACTACCATCCAATTTACATTACAATATATTGATTTTATTTCCAGTAAAATTCGTTTTAAATTCCATTATATTTTCCCCCAATTTACCTACTAGATTATGTATGCACATTCTGATTACATAGTTGCATTTGAACGTTTATTCTTTATCAAGGTGGTTGATGAAAAAAGAAGTCTGTAATTGTAGTATTTAAAATAAATATTTTTGTTTTGAGCAAAGCTCAAAAAACAAGAAAAAATATGCTACCTATTTTTGGGTAACATTAGAAAACAATGGCACCATATTTATTTTTGAGGATAAAATCATTCAGTACTATTTTTGTCAAAAATATAGAAAGGATTCATGCAATAAGTGAAATGAAGATTAAAAAAGATTTGGGATGGCTTTGATCATCAACTTAAACATATTATAATAATTATAGTGTTAAACATTTATAATAATAGGTCCCTCTTTTAAAAGTTTTTTTTAAAACATCACCAAGAAAATACTTTCAAATGCATGCTATTTAATATCATAATGAATAATCAATATAACATAATTATAACTGCTGGATTAAATTTGCGAAACTGCTGGGAAGGTTCACCTACAAAGCTTTCCAACTCTTTTACACCTTAAATTCACTAATTATTGTGATTTGACAGAAAGGGTTGAAAAAAAATGTAAAATCAATATATAATTCTATCTTAAACATTTTATTGGGAATACAAATAGGTTTTGAGGGATTTGCAAAAGAAGCCACAACAAATATTATATAAATAGCATCGAACCTTGTAAGGTTTCATGTTAAGGCTTCATCATTTCCCAAAAAAATCAGAAGGAGTCTTTTCACTCAAGTGTAAGGAACAATTTTTTTGGTGCTATAACCATGTCAACCTTTGTGCCAACAAAACACAATTTACGGGAAGCGCTTCTTTTTTGTTTTAATTTGAAGAAAAGTACAGCTGATGGACATCGATTGCTGTGTGAGGCATATGGGGAACATGCTCTATCAATAGAAGCATGTGAGTACTGGTTTCGGCGTTTCAAAAGTGGCGATTTTGACACCAGAGACAAAGAACACGGAGGGAGGCCAATAAAGTTCGAAGACGCTGAGTTGGAGGCTTTATTGGACGAAGATTCAAGCCAAACTCAAGAGGAGCTCGCTGAAACCTTGGGAGTGACTCAACAAGCGATTCCGAACCGTCTCAAGGTCATGGGTATGGTGCAAAAACAAGGAAATTGGGTTCCATATGAACTCAAGCCAGGAAACATCGAACGCCGTATTTGCACGTGCGAACTACTGCTCAAAAGACAAAATAGGAACGGTTTTTTTGCATCGAATCGTGACGGGGGACGAAAAGTGGATTCACTACGACAACACAAAGCGCAGAAAATCGTGGGGTAAGCCCGGTCATGCATCAACTTCAACGGCCAAACCGTATATTCATGGCAAGAAGCTAATGCTGTGCATCTGGTGGGATCAGCTCGGAGTGATCTACTATGAGCTACTTCAGCCTAACGAAACCATCACTGGAGAACGTTACCAACAACAATTGATGCGATTAAGCCGAGCATTGAAGATCAAACGCCCACTATATGCCAAAAGACATGACAAGGTGATCTATCAGCACGACAACGCTCGGCCACATGTTGCAAAAGTTATCAAGGAGACTTTGGAGGTGCTTCAATGGGATGTCCTACCCCACCCGCCGTATTCACCAGACATTGCTCCTTCAGACTACCACATGTTCCGTTCGATGACACATGGCCTGGCCGAGCAGCACTTTACTTCTTACGAAGAAGCGAAAATTGGGTCGATGTTTGGATCGCCTCAAAACACGAGGAATTTTTTCGACACGGAATCCGTATGCTGCCTGAAAGATGGGAAATAGTCGTAGCTAAAGATGGACAATACGAGGTGTATTCAAAAAGTATTGCGACTTTTGTGTTTTTTCAAAAATTATTTATTTATTCATGAATACCTATTTTGTCCCCTTCAAAGTAATCCCCATGAGATATTATACACTTGTGCCAACGGTTTTTCCAATCTTCGAAGCACTTCAAAAAATCATTTTTAAAAATCTTTTTCAGCTCCTCCTTCGATGCCGTCTTTATCTCGTCAAGCGTAGCGTAACGTCGTCCTTTCATGGGCCTCTTCAGTTTAGGGAACAAGAAAAAGTCACAGGGGGCCAGATCTGGGGAATACGGTGGCTGCGGCATCATTAGTGTGTTGATTTTGGCCAAAAAGTCGCGCACAAGCAACGATGTGTGAGCAGGGGCGTTATCGTGGTGCCAAAGCCAATTTTTGTTCTTCCACAAATCCGGGCGTTTCTGGCGGATTGCTTCGCGAAAATTGCGCATAACTTGCAGGTAATATTCCTTATTGACCGTTCTACCGTGTGGCAAGAACTCATGATGCACCACGCCCCTGCAATCGAAGAAAACTGTCAGCAAAACCTTCACATTCGACCGAACTTGGCGCGCTTTTCTCGGTCTTGGTTCGTGTGGCAGCTTCCATTGAGATGATTGAGCTTTGGTTTCCACGTCATAACCATAAACTCACGCTTCGTCACCAGTTATGACCCTCTGGAGCAAATTTGGGTCGTCGCGGACAGAGTCCAACATCTCATTAGCAATGTTCATGCGATGCTGTTTTTGGTCGCAATTGAGCAATTTTGGTACGGATTTCGCGGCGACCCGTCTCATGCCCAAATCATTGATAAAAATCGAATGGCACGAGCCAATCGATATGTTTAGGTCCTCAGCAACTTCTCTAACGGTGATTCGACGATTGGCCAATATCATTTTCTCCACTTCATTAATTTTTTCGTCTGTTGTTGAAGTGCTCGGGAGTCCGGGACGCTCTTCGTCGTTCACATCTTCTCGGCCCTCTGCGAACATTTTGTACCACCGATAAACGTTGCTTCGGTCCAAGGTAGCTTCTCCATATGCCACAGTCAACATTCGGAATGCATCCGCGCACTTAATTTCGTTTTTCACACAAAATTTGATACAGGTTCTTTGATCCATTTTTTTTAATAGGTAAAAATCGAAGACGATCCAAAACACCTGCAAGCAAAGCAGCTGTCAACAATTAAGTGAACATTCAAAATGGCCGAGCTTGTCGGCATAAGTGAGAGACATGAGTACCAACATAAAGCCACAAAAAGATCGAAATTCGAATATACGTAACCCGCGAAAATTCAAAGGTCGCGATACTTCTTGAACACACCTCGTACTTTGAATGAAATATATTGTACTGATTTCTCTGAATAAAGCTTCGAATTCATAAAAAAAATCCCTCAAAACTTATTTGTACGCCTAATAAATAAAAATATTATTAGAAATTAAAGCGAAAGAAAAACAGGAATACGTAATGCACCCAACTTTTATTAATTGGGACTCTTGTGGTTCTTGTGGTGATGTTTGTTTCAGTCTTTACAGCAGTTCTTGGAAATTGTGCACATCTAGCTTTCTCAAGACCCCTTTAGGGTAGATTCGTCGTGTCTTGAAAAAAACAGTGGAACCACGTCCCATTTAGGATGTCGCTCTTCACCACCCACGGGCGATCTTGGTAAATGAGAGACCATTACTGAGTCTATATTACGCATCATTTTACCCTTGGAGTAGTGTCGGCTAGTGTGAGACTATCTCCACTGAAGGGAGAGGCTAACTTTACAGACCCCTTTACCACCAAAAGGTCTTAATTATTGGTAGTAGTTCTGAATAAAAATTAGTTTTAATGCCGATTTGTATTAATTAGTATCATTTTAATACACAATTTCTAATTGAAACTGCTCATAATTTGGACTGATTTATTGCTTTATGAGTGAATCGTAAATAATGTTAATTTA
Organism: Cordylochernes scorpioides; assembly: GCA_030710605.1. Lineage (NCBI taxonomy): Eukaryota > Metazoa > Arthropoda > Arachnida > Pseudoscorpiones > Chernetidae > Cordylochernes > Cordylochernes scorpioides. The sequence goes on along the minus strand of CP092886.1, from coordinate 164,038,486 downwards.
AAGGGTCTTGGCTTAATTTATCTTTCTTTTAAATTATAGGCAATCTTTGGCATTATAGATGAATCTCACAACGTCTTTGCTCCATGTCGCATTACTGAGGCAGTATACTAGCGGAACTAATGCAAACCTGAGAGTATGCATAGAAATGACACTCTTGACTCAAATGGTAGGCTTGCGTAACTTCATTACACGTGGGTGTTGATACCTTGTATCGTCTCCAAGTGTTTTAGAGGATCAAACCTTGACTCTCGTTTTTCAACCAAGCTCGGGCAGGAGCGCGACCAGAAGGTGCCCGTGGGTGTCGGCTGCTTTCTGATGTGTTCTGATGTCACAGGAATGTGCACCTTCTACCGGCTGTATATTCATTATTGTCACGACTTTCCCATTAGGGCCTTCTAGGTCTAGATGAAAATTTGCTCTATGGGTTCAAATGATATCAATTGAATTTTGATTACTATTTTTACAAGACTAAACGCAGTAAACCTGTCTATCTGGCTAATTGTAATGAGACTAAACTTTCGGTTCACTATTATCCCTGATTCACTACATGGTATCACTATAATATTGGAGATGGAGGGGTTCTATGTTCTTTATAAAGGAGGTTCGCTATACCCCAGGTTCGTTTTGGAAAATTTTTACTGTATTTAGTAAGAGAGGTAGAGATATAACAGTGTGGTGCATTAAGAAAGGAATCTTTTCATCATCAAGTTAAAGAAGCAATATTATTTTAAAAACCTAAACAAACAATGGCGTTAGTTCCTTTTACCTATTTACCTCACGGAGAACGAGAATAATTTATTTTTATTGTTTTTCTGTAATTTCCTATACACACGATGGAATATATATGGTTATATAGAATCTCGTGTGTACTCTAACATAAAAAAGACAATTAATTATTTAAAACTCCGAACCAACAGATTTATTGATTCACAATTTCCCCCTCTTTCCTGAAAATAACTTGTTTAAACTAAAAAAAAAGAATGCATGATGAGCAAAGAGGGCACCTCTAGAGAAGTTTATAACTTAATACATAAAAGAAAACTATTTAACTAGATTTTTTTTCTTTTCCATATGAAACGACTAGCCGAATGACCCGGGCAACGCCCGGGTTTTACCCGATTAAATGCTTTTATTCAAATACTAGTCGTTACAATTATAAATTGGCGCCGTGGATGTCATTCTTGTGAAACGTCCCGCTCCAAACTTTGTGTCTGAGAAGTGATATTTTTATAAAGAGATGATCTGGCTTTGTGTCTTCTGCTCGAGTGAATGTTTTTCTGTTAGAATTTTGTTCCTGCATACTAAAAATGAACTGGCTTCACCCGTGGTCTCTGCTTTTTGGAATATTTCCGGATATAATTTTGTATCTGATAATCAAATATGATACAGCAATATTGTCATCATCATTTTCTGAATAAAAAACAACTACTTTTTCCCCAGAACCTGTCAATTTATTTTTCTTGACTAAAAATACGAAAAATATCTTTTCCAGATTTTTCTCTATGTCCTGTTAAAATACGTTTTACATGTACATTAGGTCAGCTGATATTACCTCCCATTTTCACCGCTAGAGGCGCTGCTTGCGAGTAAAGGGCAAATTTGCAACGCAATTTGCAAATAACTTGTATACTTGTGTACATAGACCATAAATCTGTACATAGACAGGAAAAGCACATATTTTAATAATATAAATGAGTTTTAAGAATTGTAAAAAAAAAAATGCATCGGCCGGGAATCGAACCCGGGGCGCCCGCGTGGCAGGCGAGCATTCTACCACTGAACCAAAAGCAAACGGTGACAGAATTGTGCATGACTCTGATACTTGTATATTTTAAATATTCATGTACACCCATTTTTGCATCGTAGTAAAAACAGAGGAAATTTTGCTTTATACGATAGAACTTGGATATTTCGAATATTTATCTTGGAATTTCCGTTTTTAAATTGAATTTTAGGATTATTCGAATTTTGTTTTGGTCCCTCGGGCTTCGAATTATATAATTTCGACTGTATATATATTAAAACATAAAGTTAAATAGTTTCTTTTATATATTAAGACGGCGTTCTTATCTCTTTAGTGTAAAATTGACTTGGTATTCTTGAAAATGTATCATCAAGTACATGTATTTGTGTGTTCTAGAGCTTGAAGGCCTTAAATGCCAAAATACAGGCGTATGAGGAAAGCAACAAAGGAATTCTAAAGTGGAAGGCCTTTATCGATAGCGATTTGGCCAATTTACAAAAATGCATTTCATATTTCATGGTAATTAATTTTATTTATTATATATAATTATATAATTTTATTATTGTAACATATTTATAGTAATTATAATATTTTAACAGCCTTTATAAATGAAGATATCTGAGATACTAACTTCCAGCCAATCCAATTTGTGAAAGTATCCAATGTAGTGTTAAATAATAGCCTTGGTGAAACATATTTGTTGGTTGGAGAGGATTATCTTAAGACAATGTTGGCTATTCACCAGAAGCATCGTCCCGTCACCTCTGCGACGGAGAAATTCGATTATATCTAAACAAAAATGCTAAAATTGTTTATCCATGGAGCTTTAACTTAATCAAAGAAACAGGGAGAAGAAACAATCAGCAGACAAATAAAACGGACATCATATTAACGATCAAGAGGAGTGTATTATGATAATAATTGCGTTAAAGTAACTTCTAAAGTTCTTTATTAATTTTTAAATAATGGAATAGGAAGCTAAATAATTTATTGTATTTTTATAAGCACCGCTATAGAGGATTAGAAAAAGTTTTGCTAAAAGTAACGGTTCCATTGTTTCATATAAATTGAAAATAAAGTATCAATGTTTTATAGTGAGAGAGAAAGGTTAAATTTGTTTTAAAATTATACCACAAGATTTTGCTTTCAAACAACTTTTCGATCCGCGTGTAATTTAAATCTATTTATTTATTAATAAATAAATAATGTGCTATAGAGCAAGATTTTTTTTTCGCTTCCCAAAAAACAAAATTTCAGTTAAATTTATTTGTCTTATTTATTACCAGTTGCAAACAAGACACGCTATATCCGATCCTTTGTCTTTAATTTGATATTGAATATTTTCTGAGCTAAAATACACTGGTCACAAAAAATTGCATCGCCTAGAAATATTTACGTAAATTTTCGGAAAATTGGTGAGCTATATTGTTATTTTGTAGTTTATTTAACACATAAATATACTACAAATTAAGATAATATCTTATTTTATTATCTTTACAAAGAAAACAAACATATTAATTAGAGAATTATTTACAACACACTAAAAGGTAAACATTAGGGCTAATACACATTCCTTTGTTCTGTACTGCCAGGGTTGCTGAAACACATTTATATTTAACACCCCCCCTCAATTGGCATTTTCACAAATGTCAATTGCACAATTTTCACCCCATGTTGGAAAGTTTCATGAATTTGTTCAACATGTCCTTACATAAGGGTTTAGTTAACATGTCTGCTATGTTTCTGCATCCCTCAATGTAGTCTATTTTGATTATGTCTTTGGCCAATAAATCCTTTATGTAGTGAGTTCTTATATCAATGTGTTTACTTCTTTTGGAGTTTTCAAAAGTTTTACCATGCAGATAGCACTCCTGTTGTCCACTAGCAAAGTTGTGTCCTCAAATGATGAAAAGTCCTTATTTATTTCCTTCAGATGAACTAGGTCTTGTATAGAAGCAGCAGCTGCTACATATTCTGCTTCTGCAGTCGAAAGAGAAACACATCCCTGTTTCTTAGAAAACCAAGACACTGCATTTGATCCATGTAGCACTATGTTTCTACTTGTACTTTTTCTGTCAATTTTATCTCTGGCCCAGTCAGAGTCTGAATATGAAATCAAATTGTTGGATGATACTGTATATATCAGTCCAATATCTTTGGTTGCCATCAAATATCTCACTATTCGTTTCGCAGCTTTCCAAGTTGCTTGAGTGGGTTTATCCAGAGTTCTACTCAAGTACGACACTGGGAACATTATGTCTGGTCTTGTGATAGTTGCTACATATAATAGACTTCCGATCAATTGACGATAAGGAACTTTTATATCTTCTTGATTTTGTTCAGCTTGAAAGTTTAGTTCCATAGGTGTATCCACTCTTTTGCATTCTGTCATATTGAACTTTTCTAAAATTTTGTTAATGAACTTTGTTTGTTTGATCATTAACTTGCCACTTTCTCTTGATATTTCCATTCCCAAGAAATTTGTCACTTTTCCAAGATCTTTTGCATTAAATTCTTGTTTGAATATTTTTATTACTTTATCAATATTGTCTCTTTTTCCAGTAATCAGTAGATCATCTACATACAACACTATCCATGTATTATCATTTATATATAAACATGAGTCATTTAGAGATCTTGTGAAGTTGTATTTACTAGATATTTCATTGAATTTATTGTTCCAAGTTTTTGGTGATTCTCTTAATCCATATAGAGCTTTATTTAGTTTGAATATTTTTCCATTTTCTTGATTCACTCCTTGTGGTGCTTTTATGTAAATGTCTGATTCAATATTTCCATTTAAAAATGCTGTTGGAATGTCCATTTGATTCACTTCCCAGTTTTTGTTTGTTGCATGAGAGAGTAACATTCTTATTGTTGACATTCTAGCTACTGGAGCGTACATAATATCAGATGATTCTTCCATTTGGAATCCTTTTGCTACTAAGCGAGCCTTTTTGGTTCCATCCTCTTTGGTTCTGAAAATCCATTTTGTATCAATTGGTTTGATATTTGATTTTTCTCCTAATTTTATTGAAGACCATGTTTTCAATTCTTCATGAGATCGAATTTCTTTATCAATAGCTTCTTTCCATTCTTTTTGCTTAATTGCTTGATTGTAAGAAACTGGATCTTCACCATTTGTAAACAAGCAATATACTGAATATAGTTCATAATCTTCTTGATACATTGGTGGTTTGATTATTCGACCCGATCTTGTAGTTACACTTTCTTCTTTGTCTGATTGTTCTGATGTTTGCGGGTTTTCTTCCTCATCTTGAGATTCAGTTATTATTCTTTTAGGTTCTGTTTGGTCTGAGATGATTTCTTTATCAAATTTAGTTAATGTTTCATCAAATGTTACATCTGTTGAAATCATTACTTTATCAGTTTCCGGATCCCAGATGCGATATCCGCTTCCACTGTATCCAACCATGATTGTTGATTTTGCTCTAGCATCTAGTTTTCTTGGTTTGGGTAGAATAAGTCTCCAAGCTCTTGAGCCAAAAACCTTAAGTTTGGATAGGTCATTTTGTTTATACCATATGCTAGCCGGAGGTATTCCTTTGTTCGCACTTGTTGGACTTCTGTTTAATTCGTATGCTGAGCAGTAAATGGCTTCTCCCCAGAGATATTTTGGTAGATTTGTTTCTGCCAACTTTGTTCTCACTTTATCAATCAATGTTCGGTTCATTCTTTCAGAAGTGCCATTTTGTTGTGGTGTGTAAGGTGAGGTATATTCTATTTGAATTCCTTTTGTTCTGCAAAACTGCTTGAAGTTTCCAGGTGAAAATTCCTTACCATTATCTACTCTAATTTTTCTTGTTTTCTTGTTATGTTGAGTTTTTATCAACTTGATAAAATCAATTATGTTTTGTTCGGCTTCACTTTTTGATTTGAGAAGTCTCACTACTACAAAGTGTGAGTAGTCATCTATTAGTACCTGAAAATATATTTCTCCATCATATGTTGGTGGATCAATTGGTCCTGATAAGTCTGAATGAATCAGCTCTCCAATTTCCTTTGTTGTCTTCCAGGTTTTCTCAAATGATCTTCTTGTGCTTTTTCCTTTGATACAGGTTTCACATTTCTCTTGTGAACTTGGTAGCCCTAATTTCTTTAAACTGTATCTATTCAGATGTCCCAATCTTCTGTGCCACAATGTGTCATCGGTTTTGACTGCATGCGCTGTAACACTTTCAGGGTTACTGTCTATTTCTATTTTAAGTGAGTACAAGTTTCTATAATTATTACACTTAAAATTATGGTTTCTTGTAATTATAATTACTTCATCTTGCTTAAATATCACTTGGTGGCCCTGTTGTGTAATTTTTCCTACTGACAATAAGTTCTGTTTAATACCTTCAACTATTAGTCCATGGATTGCTATTGGGATATTATTGATTTTTACATTTAAAGTTCCACTTTTATTAGCTGACATCTTTTCACCATTAGCCATATGAATTTCAACCTTATGTTCTAAAATCTTCACATCTGTCATATATTTTTCTAATTCACTTTTGATCAGGTTCTGTGTTGCTCCTGAGTCTAAAATGAAATGATAATTTTCACAGTAATCTATAGCATTCATTGCTACAAATGATAGTTTGCCATCCATTTGATAGGCTTGTTGTCTAGGTTGACTCTCTTTTTGTCTTTCATTTTTCTCTTTTTGTGTTTGATTCTTTTCTCTTTTGAAAAATTTCTTTTTACTTCTACATTCTGTAGCCTTGTGACCTTTCTTGCCACAATTATAACATGTAAATGTGAATGATCCAAATGTCATTTCTTCATTCCTAGGTTCCCCTTGTTTATTTTTCCTTTTGAGTTCTTCATCCAGCAATCTTGCCTTAACAAATTCCATTGTTATTTCAGTATTTATTGTTTCTATTGCTGTGATTACATTTTCATACTCTTCATTCAATGACAATAACAGATGACATATTTTGTCAGATTCATCCATTTTGGAACCTATATTATCCAATTCACGAATTATAGAATCAAATTTAAGAAAATGGTCCTCTAATTTTTCATTATGTTTGCATTTTAAAGTCAACAACTTTCTTTTTAGTGTTAGTTTTGTAAACACGCTTTTTCTTTCAAATATATTTTCGAGCGCTTTCATCATATCTTTAGCTGTTTTTGCATCTTTAATTATGTCTAGATGTTTATCAGTTAAACATTGAACAAGCGTAGATTTTGCCTTTGCATCTTTAATTGCAAATAACTCGCGTTCTTTTTCATCGACAAAATCATTAATTTCCTTTTCTAATGTTAGATGTATTTGTTTTTCTTCTAACAAAAGTTTAACTCTAAATTTCCAGCTGTTGAAATTTGTACCAGTCAAAATTGGCAAATTAGAATTAATTACGCTCATTTTAAAATATATTTAAAGTTGTACTTACTAAACACGTTCTTGATATTTCTTTGTTATTATTTAAACTTCAGTCTCATAATCTGTTATTTTGTAGTTTATTTAACACATAAATATACTACAAATTAAGATAATATCTTATTTTATTATCTTTACAAAGAAAACAAACATATTAATTAGAGAATTATTTACAACACACTAAAAGGTAAACATTAGGGCTAATACACATTCCTTTGTTCTGTACTGCCAGGGTTGCTGAAACACATTTATATTTAACATATATAAAGGTAATATGAAAAATAGTTGATTCAAATTTTTAAAAAGGTCGTTTAAATGTATTGAGATATACAGTTTTTTATCAATATTTGGTGTGTCCTACTTTGCCACGTATACAAGAAGCTACACGGTGAGGCATACTGTCATAGTTTTTTTTAAGACTTCTTGTGGGATGCTAGACCAATCTATTAAATTTTTTTGCCAAAGCTGTTGAAGATTACTTGACTGTGGAGATTTTCAAAATTTATACCCCATTATGTTCCATTACAGCTCAATTGGAGAAAGATCTGGGGAACATGCGGGCCAGGGAATGATGTCAACATTTTGAAGAGAGGCTTGTGAGTTGTTAGTTGTACGTAAGTCGGCATTATCTTGTTTGAAAATGACAGTATTGGTCTGTTTAATAAATGGTAACACAACGGGTTGGAGCACATGTGCAATGTATAGCTGAGCAGTCATTGTGCCCTGAATAAAGACTAAAATGGTCTATTATGTATTGTAGATGATCATTAAATTTGTATTCTGTGTTACATCATCATTTTTTTATAAAAAGAATATGCAGAAGCATGTTTATATGCAAATTTTTATGTGGTCAGTGTATCTAAATCCAACAAAGGCCGCAGTTAGTGAAGTCATTTCACATGAGAGAAACCTATAGTATCAAACTCACATTGAAAAAAAAAACATTTCCAGAGCAGAAGAAAATTACTATTTTAACTCGTGGTTGGTGGAAGGATGCTGTAAATGTTTTCAACCGCTACGACCCGGGATCGAATCCCGCATTAGGCACTTTTTTTTTCTAATAAAAATAAAATAAAATAAAATGCCCCAATGGCCCCAGATTCTTGAAAAAGTTCAACCCCACCAATGCAAGTAACCAAATGGAGCTCTGGTACATTTGTGAGTGCAAAAGTCGAACTGCTTTTCACGTGTGTAAACATGTGGTGAACTATCAGTAAAAGCAGTTGCTAACTACCCACCACGATTATCATGGCCTGCACCACGTGTAATAGAGATAATTAAAAAAAAAAACTATTTTAACCAGAGGCTTTATTATATTCTAATTATTTAAATATATATTTTCATTATATTTTTTTAATTCGTGGTTAAATATTGGCTTTTTTAGAAATCCATACCCATCATCCGTGCTTCTGGTGAAAGGCATAAGATCAAGGTGGAGGTTATTAAAACCGTAAGTATTTTTTTACAAAAATTTTCTGCTTAAACTATTTGATATTGTTATATCAAAATCCTCTTTTTTGAGTTATCATCCATTTCATACTTTAGTAAAACCATTTATTTATACATTTTCTTTTGTTTTAACACTAGGTTTTTGATTACCCTTTTTGAAAATTATTTTTATTTAAAACAAACAAGAAAACCATTCGATGCTTAAACAGTTAAAAATTGATATATATATTCGTAACTAATAAGAAAAATAATTTCAAAATTATATTCTATTTGATGAAACTATAAATATTTTGTATATTTTTTGATATTTTCAAGAAAACTTTTTTTAAAATGTTAAACTTTATTGCTTGAAGATGAAGGTTACTTGGCAATCGTTCATGATTCTCTAGAAAATTGGACATCTCGCCCAGAGAGAGGAATCTATATTTCATCGATTTTTTTTTTGTCGAAACATTGATGAAATGAATCTTGTCCGAGGTGTCCTATATTTTCTAAAGAATTTTAAAATTCTTTAATAACATATGAAAATAGTATAAATGTGAAATTGGACTGAGATCAGTGAATAAATTAAGAAAATTAATCTTTCCTTTATATCATATATATTGTAGCGTAGAAATCAAGCCTTGAAATATCCTAAGATGTAAAAGTATTTATTGATGACGTCACAGCGACGAGTCGACAATTATTAACAGGTCAGCCCAAAACTATTTACAGCTAGGGAATCTTAAGCAAGCAAGCAAAGAAATATTTTAAAGATGATTTCACAAATACAGAGTGATATATTTTTATAATCTGTTGAATATATTCATTGAATAATATTAAATTAAATAATAAAATATTTCTTCGTCACATAGCCTCCTCCTATAGAGAGCATCGACCCGATGCTCAGCAGAAGACTTACGTCGTCAGTCTTAAGAACTAGTACTATGGCCAGGGATATTTTCAGGTGACTGCGGTGGATGTCTTCTTTCAGTTGAGATATCTTCTTCATGAGGACTTGGTAGGTCTATGTTTACGTCAAGGTAGCTTTTTCTCATTTCTACTGTGGTCGGCAAGGGGGGATTTTATAACTTTGCGGTCTCACCTCCAATGTGGTCTATCATCTAGTTTTAATGGCGGGGTGTCCAGCTAGATCTTCTAGCAGGTGAGAAATGTTGTCTGTTTCGACCGCAATATGAAGTAGGGCTTCGGTAGCGAGTGAAAGTTTTCCTCGATGATTTGTCATTGGGGTCCTGAGATTCAGCTCGAGAGTTGTAGGATACTATTGCGTCTTGCTTTCTTTGGAAATAGTCATTTCTCCTTTCCTCATTGTGTCTCTTCCTGTCACGGCAATAGCGGACGACGTGACCTGGGCGTCCGCAGTAGAAACAGATTGGCCTTCCCTCCGTTGTACGCCAATCATTGGTGTCGCGTCTTCCTCCTTGTTTTGGGTATCGAGGTTCAGGGTGCGGTCTTATCGTTTCGGCCTCATATCTGGTATTTAAAAACTGTCGGGGTCTTTCCTTCTGAGGGGGACTTCTTCTAGACTTTGAGATTGGCGCCAGGGTTCTTCCAATCTCCTCCTTCACAATTTCTTCGATTGTAGCATTTTTTGGTTCCTCCCGAGGAGAGCCTAATGCCCGCTGTACCTCCTCACGAACAATTTGCCTAATCATAGATGACAGATCTTCTCCGTCATCCTGGTCACAGAGAGGGGCCACATTTGGTAGGCGCTCGTACCTGGTTGGGGTAACTCGCCTACAACGGAGCGCCTCAACACGGCAACATTCTGTAATAAATTGCTCGGTGCTCTGTACATCCCTCGGTAGGAGTGCTTGATAAAGCTCCTCAGCTATCCCCTTCATGAGGTGGGAGATTTTATCTTCCTCGCTCATTTGAGGATCAACCTCTTTGCACAAGCACAGGACATCCTGGATGTAAAATTCGGTACTTTACCTTTTAATTGTGCCCGTGTTTTAAGTTTCTTCTCCGCTTGCAATTTTGAATTTTCTTTTTTTCCGAACACATTCTCTAATTGAGATGTGAATTCCTTCCAAGTCTGTATGCTTTCTTCGTTGTTCTCAAACCATTTGAGAGCAGTTCCAGACAGATAAAAATAAACTTTAGTAAGACAAAGGGTTTCGTCCCAATGGTTGTACCTTGCCACACGTGCATACCCTTTTAACCATTTTTGGAGATCTTCACCATCCTCCCCGGAGAAAATGGAAGGGTTCCTTGGCAGATGTTGAACAACGTAGTTGCTTACCTGAGTACCTTCCTTCTTTACATTCATAGAAATTTCTTCTGGTTCAACAGAATCAATTTTTCTTTTATTTCTTAATGGGTATCGGTCCAGTCTCTCCACCAGTTGTAGCGTAGAAATCAAGCCTTGAAATATCCTAAGATGTAAAAGTATTTATTGATGACGTCACAGCGACGAGTCGACAATTATTAACAGGTCAGCCCAAAACTATTTACAGCTAGGGAATCTTAAGCAAGCAAGCAAAGAAATATTTTAAAGATGATTTCACAAATACAGAGTGATATATTTTTATAATCTGTTGAATATATTCATTGAATAATATTAAATTAAATGATAAAATATTTCTTCGTCACAATATTATAACAGCATTAAATTTTATAATAATAACCTTTAATATAACCGTTCAAAAATACACTAATGGATAAAACTTGAGGAAGTTATACCTTTTAACATGTTTATCGAGATTCAGACAATAACTATGTAAGATATTTGATGCACACAGACCTCATTGAAAACACACGATATAACCAAGTGTGAACAAAATTGCCTGTCTTCTTCTTCTTCTTCAAAAAAAAGAAGTTTCCTTAAGTTTTATCTATGAAGGTATATAGAGAGATATTTCAAGTTCTATATGGATTTCTTTTGTATTATTTTATTATAACGACAGAAATTTTCGTCACTGGAATATATTTTGAGTGGTTATTTAGTTACATATTTAGTTTCAATCTATTATGGTTGTATATAACAAAACGATAATTGTGTTTACATTGAAATAAAAAGTGAGTCAAAGAAATAATAACGATACATATATAAAGAGAGACGTATTTTACCTAATATTGAGATAAATTGGTGCCGTGAAATTTTCTGCAATGCGGGTGACACGCGTTAAACTCTATAATTTGAGCAATTAAGGCGTCCAAACAAGAACAGAAGTCTGTAATAATCTTCTTTGTTGCTGAGGGACCCTGACCTTCCGAAATCTTCAATTTTGTTCTGGACCACCCTCCATACAAGCGACTGTCATTGGACCTTTCAAGAAAGCGCTAAACGGATGGATTTTTGGATAGCACTCTGAGGCGGAGGTTGCGACCGAAGAACGACTGCGTTATTTACCTAAAGAATATTTAGAGCAGAAGATTTCCAGGCTTTTACATCCGTTGCAGATGAATGTATAGATTATAAATATGATTAGTTCATAAATAAATGATTTTTCATGAATGTATTATTATTTGTATTTTTAAAACCTTTTTTCATGTTTGGACGTCTCTATTGCTCGAAATATATATGTAGAGTACAATCCTGTGCTACTGGTGAACGTATCATGTTCCACGTGACTAATTTAGATGAATATGAGGTAAAATGCTTTTATTTATGTATATCGGTATTATTTATTTTACTAACATTTAAAAAAAAATTAAACAGAAAATCTCGTTTTGATATATGTAACTCTAACAATAGTCTTATTGATATATATATATATATATATAAACTATATTATATATACAGGGTGATCCAAAAGTCCCGCACAACTTTAAAAATTAATAACTCCGCGAATATTTGCGCTAGAGCAATGCGGTAAACACCATTGTGTTCAGGATGCAATGGGATTTTTTATGGCAAATAATGAAAATTTCGAAATTGATTTTAGTTACAACTTTATTCGCTAGATGGCGCCCTACCAGAATCAGCGATTCAGCGGCCAAATTGTTTGATAAATTGAAAAATATAACTGAACGACACGTATTTTTACTTTTTGAATACCAGGAAAGAACCCTAATTATATCAAATGATAAATTAATAAAACACCATTTCGTCAAAAGTTAGAAGAAATGGTTAACGATTTTTAAATACAATCTGAGATATGTAAAATAGGTATATGCAAATTAAAACATGTACCAAAAAAAAAAAAAACTGATATTTTAGATGCGGTTTGCTGGAATCCTCTCAGCTATTTATATTTCGAAAATAATAATTTTCTATTTTTTTAAATTCAACTCTCTCTCAGTATCGATTATATTTATTTTAATTCATTTGAAAAATATTTATCTATCTCTGATGATTTATTTTACTCTGGAATGCCGTTGTTGTTTTTGTCGTGTCCAATAAAGAGCCTCAGATTCTTTTCGTTTGGCCAACAAAAAATGTCCAATTTATATACACATATATTCTTACATAATGAGACTTTAAAGAATGCAAATAATCTTCATCTATTTACATACACAACACATCTCCCCCTTAATAATACTCCAGTCGGTCTAGGGGTTTCCTAGCTCTCTGAGGTCTATGACTGAGGACGGACACTTGCACAGCGGCAGCCTCCGGTTTAGGAGTGCAAGAGGGCACGTGCACAGCAACAGGCCCTGGTATAGGAGTGCAAGAGGGTACGTACACAGAAGCAGTCTCCTCCTTGTTTCCTGATGTAACCTCTGGAACCTCCTCTTCACTTTATTTCTGACTTCCACCTACAGGCTTCTCTCCTGATGTTCGAGGAAGTATCAAATTTCTTGTCTCCACTTGTTTCTTTCTCATAGGTCGCAATTGATTGATATGCCTCTTATACACGACGCCCTCGCAACTTATAAGGTAGTGACGGTAGCTCAATAATTCCAAAATGGTACCTTTTTACCGTTTAGGTCCAGTTCCCATTCCGGATTTTCCATCTTGGTATTAAATTCGAGAATCTTGATCTTAAACTTCTCTTCATTAGCAGTTCCACCGGGAAATTCCTTTATTACAGTTTGGGGGAATGCTCTATGAGCAAATAGGAAACTCTGTAGATTCGTCTCTAAATCATCCTTCCCATTATTCTTTCTCAAAAGGTTTTTAAACTCTCTTACATATCTCTCAGCTAAACCATTTGTACTAGGATTATACGGACTGGTCTTAGTGTGCCGTATACCATTCTTTTTGGTAAATTGCTCGAATTCACCAGAGACAAACTGTCTTCCGTTATCTGTAACAAAATATTAGGGCAATCCAATTCTGGTGAGAATTTCTCTAAGATGACTTATAATCGTTTTTCTGGTAATATCTTTGATGATAAAAATTTCTATCCACTTTGAGTATGCGTCCACGAGAACCAAAAACATTCTTCCCATGAACGGACCCGCTAGATCAAGATGAAGTCGATGCCACGGTTTTTCGGGCCAAGTCCATTCCGAGATGGTAGCCGGGGGCATGCTTGCCGATTCTTGGCATACTCTACATTCTCTAGTTAACTCCTCGATGTTACTGTCTATGCCTGGCCACCAGAAAATACCGTCTGACAATCATCTTCATTTTAACAATCCCCATGTGTATTTCATGCAAGTCATTTAAAATTAAAGATCTTAATTTTTGGGGAATTACCACTCTTTCACGCCATTGAAGACAACCAAACTCCAAACTTAATTCCTCATTGATCTTATAATGAGGAGCTAGTCGGTTTTCTCTCGGTACCCTTGTGAATTTCCACACACACACACAGTTGCCTTCTCTAACATTCCTTAATACTATAGACAGTATTTTATCTTGGGGCGTCTCATTAGCCACCTCCATAAAAGACAACGGTACCTCATTCGACTTCCTAAGAAGAAGTACCTGGTCTTCATCAAGAGACTCCCTGACACTCGATTCTAAAGGAAGACGTGACAATGCGTCAACATTGGAATTATCACTAGTTTTTCGAAATTCCACAGTATAATTAAATGCAGCTAATTTTAAGGACCCTCTTTTAATTCTGGATGATGCACATATGGGAATTGGTTTATGAGGTGAAAATATATGAATTAAGGGTCGGTTGTCTGTGACCAATACAAATTTTCGTCCCAGTAAGTATTGTCTGAATTTCTCAACGCCAAAAGTTATGCTCAACGCTTTCTTTTCTAGTTGAGAGAAACGTTTTTCCGCTTCAGTTAATGTTCTAGAAGCAAAAGCTATAGGGCATTCTTCCTTTCTATCATTTCTATGACTCAGAATTACGCCTAGTCCATAGTCCATTAATAATGATTTACATTTTTTAAATAACATTCGATATTTTTTCGTCCAATTCCATCTACAAATTTTATTCAAAAGTTGATAGAATAGCGCTAAAATATTTTCTATATTCTTTATGAATCTATAATAATAAATTAAGAGTCCTATGAAAGATCTCAATTGCGAAACATTATTTAGGTTCAGGCGCCTCTATCACTGCTTTAATTTTATTTTCTAAGAGATGCAGTCCATATTTATCCATTTTAAATCCTAAATATTCCACCGATTTCTTTTTATAAATTGAAATTTATATCTGTTTAACTTTAAACCTTTTTCTAGCAATCATCTGAACACTAGATCCAACTTTTGTTCATGATCTTCAAAGTCTTTTTCTTCAACCAAAATATCATCTATGTAGCAGGCCACACCTGGCAAATCAGAAAATAGGCCTTCCATAATCCTCCGAAATTTATTTGGTGCTACCGCTACGTCATATGGTAGTCTTTTATAAGAAAGCAACCTCTTTGTTGTGTTTATATCAACAACAGCTTTGGCTTCTTCCGCTAACATTACTTGTAAGTAAGCCTGTGATAGGTCTAGAGTCGAAAGTACGGTGCTTGTAGATAATTTTGAAAAGATCTCATCGATCGATGGAATGGGATACCTATCTAATTCTATTGCTTTATTAGCTGTACATCTAAAATCACCACATACCCTTACACCACCATCCTTTTTTGATGCCGGTACTATTGGAGCGGTCCAATATGCATGAACTATAGGTTATAAAATGCAAGAATTCACTAAACGATCAATTTCATTCTCTACTTTGTTTTTTAGAGAGAAAAGTGAACTTCTGGCCTTACAAAAAACAGGAGTCACATCCTTTTTTAAATTAAAATTTATTCTAACGTCCTTTAGACAGCCCAAATCTTTGTTAAACAAATCTGCATACCTATCCATCAAATTTATATATATATAAATATATTTCTATTATATTCATTATTTAAAATTTTAATTCTAAACAATATAGAATAATCAAGTTTCAACTGTTTAAGCCATTCTCATACTAATAAAATTACCTGGATTTTTTTCATTTACAACTATTAATCGTAAATATTGGTTGGCTTCTTTTACAAAAACATTTCTTTGATCTATAATCTCTATTGATTTACCACAAAAGGAAATTTATTGTGGCATCAGTTTCGCCCTGTACAGAATATATAGAGTCCTCTTGTACAAATTTACATCCCCACATTCTTTTACTAGCTTTGCAGACCCTACTTAAATGACCCAGTTTATTACATTTTAAAACAAGTCTTTGTTCTATGAGGTAAAACAGATGCCATGTGTGAATGCCTTTCACCACATCTATAACACACTATTTTGCCTTTGCCACTTTGCCTGAAAGGCCTATACTGCGCCGTACTATTATTGTACTCACCCTTTTTATCCTTTCAATTCACAGGGGATATCTTGGCCACTAATTTATCTTGTAGTTCTCTTGTATTTATCTCCGCCAATTCGAACGAGATCGCCACTGCAAAAACTTTATCTAGGGTGACATCGTCGTCCTCTTGTGGTAGCTTCTTTTGCAGGATTTCCGACTTGATTCCAGCCAAAAAACGGTCTCGCATCATGGTTCCCAACAAATCGACGAAATTACAATTTATTGCCAAATGTTTCAATTCTCTAAGATATTCCTAAATTGATTCTCCTTCCTGTTGAATTCTCTTTAAAAATCTGCATCGCTGTGGTATCACTTTCTTCTTTGGATCCAAATGCAGCTTAATTCTTTGAATGATAGTATCATAGGGTTGTTCTTTCATTAGACCAGGAAGAAAATTTCGTTTTCCTGCTTCGAAGTTTCAGAATCTGGTAGCGAGGTAAAAATCAGCACTTTAATCTCCTCCTTCAGGTGCCAAAAAGAAAGCCTAACATTTTTGTACAAAAAGATCGGAGAGTCCTCCACTGGGCTATAGCATCTAAAAGGTACTATTAACTTTGAACTTGTCATGCTGCTCTTTTCTACTCCTCTGTTTTCTTGATCCAGATAGTTTAAAAGATGTAATCTTAACCCATTTTCCTATTTTCCTCTCCATAATCCGAGAGTCCGATTTGTTTGAAAGATGTAGTTGTTATACTTGCATAGACGCCGTTTTCCTCAGCTTTTTACTGGCTCTGTAGATCGCGCATCCTCGTCGCCACTTTTGTTGTGTCGTAATTAGACGTACAAGAGCTCAAACTTGACCATGGCCAACAACAAATGTCCAATTTATATATATGTAGTAATCCCGATGTGGAATGTGCTGGGCAGTCGTGGTAGTGGGTGCGTGATGGGATTCCCGCACTGGGACAGCAAGAGACAGAGGCAGGTCTAGATGGTAACTCCAAGAAGGTAGAGGTAGACCACGGACGAAGACAGTCGGACCACGGGCGCCGCGGATGCCTACATCGCGGATAGGGGTGAGAGACCCGACCGTATGACGGCGTCGCTCTGAAAACAACTAACTGAACAACTGCCTTTGTCCCAATCTTGGGGGGGGGCTTTTATATGAGACGCTCACAGATGGCGGCGAGTTCTGATTGGCTCCCATAAAATCACGCCACCTGTCAGGCGCCGGGTTGTTTATTACGTCTGGCCACCTGTTGACGGGGTGATTGAACTCATTATCATAAACACCTGTTCGTCTGGCCTTTGTCGTCGTCTGGTCTACCTTTTACCTCTTTGTTTTATTGTCATTTCCATTGTTCGATACATATTTTATATAGATATGGGTTTATGATAAATATTATAAGAAGATTGTGATCTACCTAACTCAAAAATATACTACATATACATATATTTTTAAATAATGAGGCTTTAAATAATACAAAAAATATTCATCTATTCAAGTTAAACAACAGTTAATATATAACGAGAAGAGTAGAGGACTGAGCACAGATCCCTGAGGTACACCAGCCCATGTTCTTCGGTCCTTGGAAAATGTTCCATTGACCCGAACCTTTATCCTTCTTCCCCTTAAGAAGTCTGCAATCCAGATTAAGGTTTTTCCTCTTACTCCGATGTTGTGCAGCCTTTCAAATAATTTCTACACTCGATCAAAAGCTGAGGTCATATCCAGGAATACGGCCGTTGTCTTCTTTGGCGGTTTTTCCTAGAAATATATTATTGATTGACAGAAGTAGAACAATTTATCAGTTGTACAGTGTCTGGATCTTTAGGCAGTTTGGTAGAAGTTTATTTAATTATTTTTAGTGAGCCAGACTATTAGCCTAGAGTGCATAATTCATTCTGTTATTTTACAAAGTATGCTGGTAAGAGCAATTGGCCGTTAGTTCTTGCATTCCTTTTTTTCCAGTGTTCTTTTTTTCTGTTGGACATTCTCAATTTTGAAGTTTAGGGTTGTTAAAATTGGTCTATGGTCACTGATTTCACTTTTCTGGATTTTCCATTGTGTTGTGGGTGCGATGTTGTAATTTATCGCTGTGATGTCTATTGCGGATTCTGTACCTGTGGACTTGGATAGATAGGTTTTCTTTTCGTTATTTAACGGTGTAAGGTCGAGGTCGGTTAGCATGTCCTCAACCTGCTGACCTTTGTTATCCTGGACAGGTGATCCCTAAATTGGTCTTTCGGCGTTAAAATCACCATGTATGATTGCGATATCTGAAGACGCTTCACTTAATGTCTCTATCAGGCCTGTATTGATGCTAGTATTATCGTGGTGATAAACATTTATGATTGGAATTGTTTTATCTGTAAGATAGTTTTCTATTGCCTGAGCTTCTGTCGTGCTTTCTTTAGGCTTACTATGATTATAGACGATTTCCTTAAATTTGATTTCTAGAGTTTTAATCAAAACGGCAAGTCCTCCTCTGAATTTTCCCGGTCTGTCCATTCGTAGTGTTGTATAATCTTTGATATTGAATCTCAGATTCTGATTCAATTTTGTCTCCTGAGGACAATTAATATGTACATTGTTGTCACAGAGAAGACAAGTCAGCTCTTTATTTTCCTCTGGGTACCATTTATATTGAGTTGTAGTAGATTTAATTGTGTCCTCGTAGTAGATTTCTCATCATGAGCTCGAGCTGCAGCTCCTGACGCGGCGGTTACCCCGGACGCGGTAGCATTACTGGAGATATCAGTTTTGCTCTTCATTTGAAAATGGGTGCCGTTGCAACGTTAATCATCTTGGAAACGAACCAGAATTTGGTCAAATATTCCAAGGGTCCAGGGGGGACCGCAAGGAGGTGTGTACGAACTTCTCCCCTTCCCGCTGGAATGCCGTCACTACAGGATAAGGCACTCTTGGTGAATTTTTTAAATTGTGATTCAGAACCTGCCACTGAAGCTTTACGAGCGTTTCGTTCCTTTAAAGATATTCGAAGCGGTAAAGGACCAATGAGTTGCTACTCTCTAAAGCGATTGATTAAAAGTTTTGAGGAAACTGGATCTCTGGAAGCAAAACCTCGGAGTGGAAGACCATCGACATACAAGTCAGTGGCTGTTACGGTTTTGCAGAATGCTGAAGCTATTGAGAAGTATGGAGAAGTAAGTGCTAGACAAGTTTCTCGACAAACGGGGATTTCATATGGAACAGTTTGGAGAGAACACACATTTATAATTTTTCTATAAAAATATCCTAACAAAATTCAAAGTTTTCACGAGTTGAAAGTCAGCGATTTTGAGTAGCGTCAATAATTCGCTGCATGGGTTTTCCAGCAAATTGATATTGATGAAAACTGGCTGTCAAATGTTCTAAGAACAGATTATGCTCACTTTTATCTAAAGGGAGAATTTAACATTCAAAACTGCCTCATTTTGGCAACAGAAAACCCTAGGAATTTTACAGAAATACCATTTCATCAGCACAGAGTTACAGTTTTGTGTGGGTTCACTTCTTCTTTTATTATTGGGCCATTTTTCTTTGAAAAAATCAATGGAAGAACTTTTAAGACCGTTTTTGTAACTGGTGAACGTTATGTTCAACTTTTGAGAGAAAAGGTTATTCCCATATTGCAGGACAGACAAACACTAAGCGAAATAACATTAAAGCAGGATGGAGGACCTCCTCATATCTCCCGCGGTGCCAAACAATTGCTGAAGGATACGTTCGGTGGAAATTGTTGATAAGTCGCCACTTTATATACCAGTGGCCACCAATATCACCAGACTTGACGCCTTACAATTTCGATTATGGGGGTACATTAAGTCGCGTTTTTATCGATGCCGGCCTACCACATTGGCTATGTTGAAAGCTTTTATCAGATGGCACGTTTTATAAATTTCAACTATTTAATTGTGACCATGCTGTCATCTATCGTCTGCAGGCGGTGTTTGAGAATGAAGGGCGCCACATTGAGCAAGGGTTGTGACCTAATACAAGAGAGAAGGCAGTTACCTCATGTGTTATATTTTGCAGCTCTTTGTTTTGGGTTATGGGAAAAATAAATGCTGTCCTCATATCTTGACTCTTTTTTTTTCTGTAAACAGTAATTTTTTTGTTTGTCATTTGCCCACATTTTATATTATGTCGTGCAGGCCAAAGTGTTATAACTTCTCGAATAACACTGGTATACACGATTTTACCCCTTATGTTTAGTTTATCGCTTTTCGCTCATTAGAAGAAATAGCATAAGGAATAATCTCTGTGTGTATCCCCCCCCCCCAACTTTAGATATTTTGCGCAAAAAATAATTCAAAATGTGATTTTACTACCACGTTTTTCAACGCAAAAGGTCGATTTAAAAATGATTTTTTTTTGAGGGGATACATTTTCAAAATTATGTACAGTATAATAAACAATGATAACATTTGACAAACCCATGGATATTTGGAATAAAGTACGACAAATATATTTTGTCACTCCCCTCTATATTTCATTTTTGGATCATGACAAATATCCAGTTAAATAGTCAAGTGTCGCCAATAAGTCAAGAAACTATACATTCCTTATAGCACGAAATCCTATTAGTAGTGCCATCATAATTTTTGGTACTATATTAACATTTCAAAAATCGTGTATTGATATCAGTAATTATTTTTAAACATTCAATCTATTTCACAAAACTCCATCTAAAATATAAATATTTTTTGCTACATGTTTTTATTTGCATATTCTTATTTTACATATCTCAGATTGTATTTAAAAATCGTCAACCAATTCTTCTAACTTTTGGCGAAATGGTGTTTTATTAATTTATAATTTGATATTATTAGGGTTCTTTCCTGGTATTCAAAAAGGAAAAATACGTGTCGTTCAGTTATATTTTTCAATTTATCAAACAATTTGGCCGCTGAATCGCTGATTCTGGTAGAGCGCCATCTAGGGAATAAAGTTGTAACTAAAATCAATTTCGAATTTCTCATTATTTTCCATAAAAAATCCCATTGCATCCTGAACACAATGGTGTTTACCGCATTGCTCTAGCGCAAATATTCGCGGAGTTATTAATTTTTAAAGTTGTGCGGGACTTTTGGATCACCCTGTATATATGGAAGAATAATTTTCTGGTATTCTATAGAGAGATGTATATGAACTATTAGACTATGATATCATTGTACATTGACGGCATTTTGCTTTGCAGAAAATGAATGAGCAAATCGAGGGACTTCTGAAGATCACCTCCGTTACAAGGTCAATTCTAGATAAGAAAGCACAATTGACGAAAGAGTTTACCGAGTTTTTGATAAAGCGCGCTAAATATGTAAGTAAATTGTTCAATAAACATTTTACCACTAGTATATATTTTTACACATTATATTACATTCATAAAAACATTCAAAGAGATATAAACAGTCTTAAGAAGATACCTAAACCAGTCTCTTCAAAACCGGTTACTTCAAAACATTGATAATGGGTAAAATAAAATTATATAATTATTACATCACCTTTCTCTCTATGCTTCAATCTTTATTAAAACGTTGATAATTTTAAATAATAATTAGCACTTCATCATTCTTATCTATATCACTATATTCTCTCTCTCCATATATAAATCAAAATTAGTTGTCTATTTTGGAATAAACTGCACAATTAATTATTTCTAACCAAACTTTCCATGTAACCCTTTTTGGCTTTCTCTTGGTTTGCCTTTGTTTAATTTTCCGAAATCATTGCAATTTTATTTGCAAAAATGCAAGTAAAATTATATATATATCTCTGTAATATAAAATAAGCCGGCTTGTGGACCGAAAGGTCTGGGTGGCCACCTGCTTCTAGGATGTATATAAAATATAATAAAAATTCTTCATTAAAATTTATTTATACGAGGGCCAAGTACGAAGCCATGGTCTCTAGGTTAGGATTTTGAAATTTTAAAAGCTGGTGTTGTGTCACCGACCCGAACCTTCTTGATTGCAGAGACGGTTAATATCTAGCGCAGTTTTAATGATATTTTGACGCGTGGAATTTAACCTTTTATTTTTAGATCAATATCATTCCGTGTGAAGCGCATTCGTGTTGGCGTATCATATTTACCATGGAATATATTTGGCCCAAACTTTATATATATATATATATAATTCCAAAATAATGATAATAAATACGTTCAATTGATGTTTATAGATTCTTGGCTAAATACATATCTAAAAACTTCAGTTGCCTGATCAGAGTTACCCTTTCAAAATCAGTTTAGTTGCATTTGTGAAATGTTTAGCGTTGTTTGTATAGACTAAAGCTATAAGCGTAACTTAATGGTAAGCTTCAAGCTTGATACTCACACAACTACTTATAAGTTAACTTTATATACTGATCTTTTGGTGTTTTTGTAGATCAAACAGTTGGAAGAACGTGAACGTAACGCAACTTCGATTATGAAGAAGATTGACCAGCTAGTCACCAACCTAACTGTAAGTACTGGTTAGCTCTGTAGATTTGGTTTACTTTCTTCTATAAAAGCTTTATTTTTTATCTGGTTTTCAGTGGAATGAACTTGTGCGCACTCTCTGATATGTTACCGCATAATGAGAAACTGCATTAAAAATAAGAATATATATTCAGAATTTAAACTATTTTTGACGCATATATATATGATTCTTTTAGAAATAAACCATTTCTACTGCCCTTACTGCCATGATAAAATAATGGGAGGGGCTGGGAGGGTTCACCACTGTTGAGCCAGGGGCTCTCCCATTATTTTATCATTGTAGTATGAACAGTAGTGATTCGTTTTATTTCTAAAAGAATCAAAGGTGTCAAAATAGTTTTAAACTCACATAACAGATGTGTGTGGCGTGCTAATGCATTTATATATATTCAACATAATATATAGCTGGACAAAAATATTCAAATAAAAAATGATTACTTGCATCTAAAAATATATCATTTTAATTTTTAAATTAGTTCTTATATATATGATGCATTGGGAAGCCATCTGTTAGAAGAAATTGAAAATACATTTTTTTTTATCATTGCAGTGAGGGCAGTAAAAAATTGTTTTATTTTATAAAGAATCATAAGCGTCAAATTTTTTTAAATTTTTTTTTCAAACCGCGTATTTCAGTTATTAGTTCTCTATGAAGAATTCATATTTCAGAGACCTACCACTGTTCCATCTTCTGGTGGCTCGGTATATTCGGTCTCATGTAACGATTGTAGTGCAACATACATAGGTGAGACTGGTAGATCAGTAGCCATCAGGATGATTGAACATGGTAGGTGCATCAATAATAAAGACGGCAGATCCTTCATATACAACCACACGCTTAATACTGGCCATTCTTTCAAATTAGATTCTCCCACCACCTTGTACAATAACATTCCCAGTAAACAACAGAGATTAATCATAGAGGCCATTTTATCCATTTCTAATGACAGTATTAATCGACATATAGATTTACCTAAACAATATCATGACATATGTATTAACTTAAAAACCAGATAAACCCTTGCCCCCTAAACCTCACATTACTTTCACGAGTTCACGTTTTCTCGTGGCCAGGCTGCAGTTGTATCATATTTGTTTAAAGCTCAGTTTGTTTTCTATTTTATAGTCAATTGTTCTTTTTATTTTAATTACCTGTTGAAGGGCGTGACTGCCCGAAAGCTTGTCACAAATTCATTTGAATAAAAAATCTTTTCTCCTTAATCATTCTTATCGTTTTATACAATCTATGGAGAAAGTTTTCAAGTAATTTTATTTTACTATAATTTATAAGAGAGGAAAATCTATGTTAACTAGTTCCAGGTACTATTAAAGAACTCAATAATCTCATTTCCAATCATTTTTACTTCCTGATGTCTGTTGTATATTAGATTTCTTTTTCAAAACGTACGATAGTTGCCAGTGTGTCTTCCAGTGTGTTCATCCCTAAAGGATGGCAATATTGTTATGGAAGAAAACATTTTTTCAGCATGCATAATTCTTCTAATCTTTTTATTATAAAAGGATAACATATGAAAAACAATAGAAAAATTCTATTGTTTTTTCATGTATTAAGCGTCTTTACGCAAATTTGACCTTAAATACCCATTTCTTGATTTCTCAGGAAGCCTCTTGGACCAAAAATCTTTTTGGTCGCAGTGGTTACAGCCTACTCCACGCTGACGAGCGCCAATAGCGCGAAACGCGTTCGTGGGTGGCTTTTCCTGATTTATCAAGAAATTGGGTTGGCCAAATATCACGGAGCAAGCTTAATAAACGTTTAGTTTATTTTTGCTCCACTAGATGGCGCTCTGCCATCTAAAAAGCACATGTGCTCATGGTCAGGAGATGCCTTCTTTATTTTTTAGAGTAACATATCTTCATCACATAAATACATTTTGAGTAAAATTAATCAGGCCTCCAAGGAAAAGTATTTTTTCAAAACATTTTTATTCTCTAGCTTTCGGGCACGGACGCCCTTCTACAGGAGAAAACCTGATATAATTCGCCAATAGAACACGAGTTAAATAAAATAGTATCCGATTATATTTAACTCGTGTTCTATTGGCGAATTATTATATCACGTTTTCTCCTGTAGAAGGGCGTCCGTACCCGAAAGCTAGAGAATAAAAATGTTTTGAAAATACACTTTTCCCTGGAGGAATGATTAATTTTACTCAATATTGATGCAAGGGATTATTTAATAGAATAAATACATTTTATTATTAATAAGTTTTGTATATTTGAAAAATTAAGACAAACTCATTTGTTTCGGGGTTAAGACTTTTATTACAGTACTTTAAAAAATTCTAAATATTTTATGATTTTTATTTTTACATATACTTATGTATTTCGGTATTTCAAGCCCAAACATATACTTATGTATGTGAACTATATCAAAATATTAATTTGAAACCTATTTATGGCAAAAATTTCTTCCGAATTTTGCCTTTTTTATATTTTCCTATCCTTTAGAACACTAATTACTACAATATTACTACTATATTATGTGCGTTTGTGCGCAGGATATGTCAGAGAAGCAGAGGGTACAATTAATTGAGGAAAGACCTCTCGATGTATTGCGTCAATTTTCGGATCTCTATATCTCTTATGTGAAAACCGTAAGTATTGAAAGAAAACAAAGACATATAGTATATCGATATTTTCTTCAGTTCGTGTAATTCAAACTAACTTTCTTCTCATTAGATATAGAGTAAGAAATTGTGTTCCTGAATGATAGTTTCTATTTAAAAAGGCTAGGAAAGTTTGTGTTGAAACGTGGCGCGATGAAAATAATAAAATTGCGAACTTTGGAAATGTTTAACTTATTGTTTCTAAAACATCATTCTTTTTAACGATCTTTAAAACCATTATGAAGCCGATCTCCCCATATCCAACACTCTTAACATTCTCTAGCTCCTCGACCAGCCTTTTAGTCTTTGGAAATAAATCTAATTCAGCCTTTAGGGGACTGCGACCAAAATGGTTAGCCTACGACAAACTTGGAACACAGACCACCACCTAAAGAACCTCTTTGACAATATCATTTATTTGGCTCAACCCAGGTTCTTCAGATGTCGCCAACCTTCTTAACCTGGTATCTTGGAACGGTGGAGTCCACACATAAGTTGTGGCGATAAGAGGGGGGTGAGATATTAGATAATTTTAATCCTAAACGCGCGGGATATCTCAAGTTATTCGAGTCAGTCGCTCGTCAACCTTTGACCAGACGTTATCTATTGGTGACAGATAAGGAAAAAGTGATGGCCAGGGCAGCAGCTGAACATTTTTTTGTATGCCTTAAAATACCGGTAACATGCGGTCGTGCATTATCCTTTTGAAACGTAGAGTTTTCAGTCCTCGAATAAAGCGTACGACCACGGGCTTTACACATAAGAAATGTAACGGGGTCTATTCATCAAAGTGTCGGGAATGCGAATAGGAAACGGAGACGTGCCCAATGGCATCCCATACATCACTACAGGCGTTCGGCCAATAATGGCGATGTCGAATGCACGCTGGCAATATGCCTTCTCCATAATGGCATCAAACACGGATGCGTCCACATGGTGCTGCAAATGGAACCATGATTCGTCTAAAAACACGATCTCACGCTATTACTGCGTCAAGGTTCGTCGCTGATCGCACCCTTGAAGACGCTTCTGTCTTTGAAGTATCGTCAACCGATGATTCTATATACAGTTACGAGCGTCATTCTTCATCTCTTAATCAGTTTTCGTCTCTGTCACCGTTGTTTTGGAATGGCGCCCTCCTATTGGTTGGCTACGCTCACGCCACCTTCGCCCCCCCCCCCCCCCCTCATCATGCCCCCCCCACTCGCTTTTTCGTTTTTGTAACTATTGTGTTGGAGCGGGTCGCTCCTTAAATAAATACATATATTAGTTAATAACCAAATGGAATCCTCTCTTTCTTTTTCCCAGTAAGAGACGCCTACGGAAGCCAACAGTACATAGACAGATAAAGCACATAGGCTATAGTTATTAACTAAAATATGCATTTATTTAAGGCGCCAATTTATAATTGTAACAAATAGTATTTGAATCAAAACATTCAATCGGGTAAAACACGGGCGTTGCCCGAGTCATTCGGCTAGTATATATATATATATATATCGGTTCGAACATATTTTTAACTATCTTCGAAGCCGGTGAGAGACGACCTGCTCATATTTGACACTTTAAAATTAAAGTCCGTTTTTCTGTGCACATTATATTAAGATCGTTTTCGCAAATAATTCATCACATTTTGATATTATAACTTTTTTCCTTCACAATTAAAGCAAATTCCTTCGATCCTTGTTGCGATTAAAAAATATTGGGAGGAGATGGCCCATCAGTGGTGAACCCTCACAACGGGTTTTCCCTAGAGTTTACCATTATTCACAGTAAAATGGCACTATAAACTTAATTTAATTGTGAAAACAAATTTGAGTCTATAATAGTTCAAATTATAATATATAGAAAGAACACACTATTAATTATATTTATTATCTTATGTTAGAGGGATAAAAGAAAAATACATTCATTTTTACAAATATTTTTTCAATAAACATTCAATTTCTTCACACGTGTTTCTCTTTGAAAGATATTCATATGTGAATTGGCATCACACTGAACCTATAAATTGAAATAAATTTCGATATGGACAAGGGTGTATACTAATTTCCTATGCCTTTTAGATCAACCCGAATGAAGATATTGATGCCCATTTGAATCACCCTGAATCGTCCAAGATGGTTTATTCTTTGATGGTAAGATGACTTAGAGTTAATATAAATCTCTATCTATATATATAAAATTGAATGTCTGTCTGTCTCTCTCTCTCTGTTTGTCTGTCTGTCTGTACTCTATAGATTCAAAAACCATACATCCAATCGCCGTGAAATTTTGGGATATTATTAGCTATATCCCCGGGAAGGTTTTTGAAAAATAATTTCTTGAATATCTTGAATATCCTTAGAGTTATTTGCAGATTTGTAGATTTAACTCGAAAGCAGCGCCCCCATTGCGCCGATGTTAACAAGTTTTTTTTATCTATTAACTTTCTTATCACTAAGTTTATTATCTAAAAGATTATTTATCAAAAGTAAGATTTTCTACCTATTAATTGCGCAAAAGTCAAAGTTAGTTTTATCATTTATCTACAACATATATATTGGGAGAATAGATAAAATGATGATTTTGTAATGTAGAAAATTAGGAAAGACAAAATTCAGGATATCGCGGCAATTTATTTGAGACAAGAAAAATGATACAATTCCAAGGCAAAGATACTATTCCTTTAACTTCCAATTACCGAGGGAACCAATTAATATTGATTTTATTCAACTTATCGAGTATTTTTCAAGGGACCGGGAAAAAATGTTCACTAGATAAAACGATGATTTTGTAATGTAGAAAATTAGGAAAGACAAAATTCAGGATGACACGGCAATTTATTTGAGACAAGAATAATGATACAATTCCAAGGCAAGATACTATTCCTTTAACTTCCAATTACCGAGGGAACCAATTAATATTGATTTTATTCAACTTATCGAGTATTTTTCAAGGGACCGGGAAAAATGTTCACTTTATCGAGAGATTCAAATTTACGAGTTTCAAATTATCAAAATATATCTATTATTTTTTTTATAAGTTTATAGAGAATTGTTTTAACAAATGTTCGTTAGACAAACCTTTACTCGGGTAAAACCCGGGCGAAGCCGGGTACATCCGCTAGTTCATGATAAAATTGTGAAAAAAGTTTTGAAATTACAAAATATTTTCTCACAATGAGTTTCTTTTTATTAAAAAAACGCTAGCTTTCAAGCGATAATCGCTCTTCAACGGGCGTAATAAAATATCGACTTTATCCTACCAGAAATATTTACAAAAACAAACGCGCGCAGCGTGGAGACGATTTTTAAAATATTTCTGGTAGGATAAAGTCGATATTTTATTACGCCCGTTGAAGAGCGATTATCGCTTGAAAGCTAGCGTTTTTTAATAAAAAGAAACTCATTGTGAGAAAATATTTTGTAATTTTAAAAGAGTTAATATAGTTAGCTCCCTTTCTGCATGTGATTCATATTATTAGTAATAGAAAATGTAGTGATTCGATTTTTAAAATAATTCTGTGATGAACATTACGTAAATAGACCACTGTCATTATATTCAAATCACTTGTGAAGTGGCATTAATTCAAAATGGTAATGTTTATTAAATAAATATTCTACTACAAGCTTCTCGTTTCTACATAAAGTTATATAAATGCAAAATTACTTTATGAATAATTGTGAATGATTTTTTTCAGGCTGAATGTTGTGTGGAGCACCCTGACGCGGAAGAAATTGCCTTACGTTCGGCATTATTTTCTTCCCTAAAGCGTAAGAATTTTTCATTATATTCAATATTAAGATGCTTCAAAATATTTGTGTTGATTACACTGGTCTACAAAAAATGTTTTCGTTTCCCCAAAAGAAACAATATCTGATCTTAATGTGACTTTTTGTGCTGATTCCAAATATATCGTTAGTTGTTTTTTTTTTTAAACACGCAAGGTTTCTGAGTGACAACCTTTTTCGTATTGGGATAAACACGCAGTAATAAATGCAAGCAATGTTATGTACGCTTTTTGCTTAAACCTTATTACACTGGCTAGTGGAGATAGATTTGCTGCGGGTTTATTCTTGCTTGGACAAGTTGATACGTTAACCAACGATTTGTTTAGTAGCATTGTAGTGAGGTTGGCAAATTTAATCTATGAAAAACTTCATTTATATTTCGAAACACAGAATAGTTTTATTTACTTCTTCTTATTCTATAAAATTGTTTTTATATATCGTGTACACGGTGCCAATATGCCAAGGTGTTGCGTGAATAATCTAGATACATTTTAGCTACATCTATATAGAATTAACTTTCAAAGCTCAAATGCGAAACATTACACCGCTAAGAACTTTGGATGTAAAGTAGGTGACCAAGATAAAACTTGGGCCCCTCATCATTGTTGTCAAGCTTGTGCTCGGCTTCTTACAGGGCGGATTAAAGGTAAAGGCCGTATGCCTTTTGCGGTTCCAATGGTATGGAGGGAACTAAAAGACCATTATTCAAACTGTTATTTTTGTTTGAAAAACACTAAAATATTACATCTAATTCAAAACCTACCATTAAATACCCATATTTAACAACCGCTATGAGACCAGTTCTTTATAGTGATGATTTACCTGTGCCACAGCCTCCCGAAAATGTAACATTTAGTGACGAAGACTCAGATAGTCATGAGCAAGAGTAGAATGACACAAATTTGAAAGCACATACTTCATCCGAACTTCATTTATTAATTAAAGGAGATTTGAATTATCTCGTTTATATATTAAAAAAAACAGTTGGCCTAGGTTGAACGGTTAGAGTCTGCTACATGAGGGCATCAAGAAAAGCCATCCACGAACGCGTTTCGCGCTGTTGGCGCTCGTCAGCGTGGAGTAGGCTGTACCACTGCGACCAAAAAGATTTTTGGTCCCAGAGGTTTCTTGAGAAACAAAGAAATGGGTATTTATGGCCAAACTTGCGTAAATACGCTTAACATGTAAAAAAAAACGATAGAAAAAAATAATAAAAAGATCAGGTGTTGATATTAAAAATAAAAAGGCATATCCTGACTTAAATACCCATTTCTTGGTTTCTCAAGAAGCCTCTGGGACCAAAAATCTTTTTGGTCGCAGTGGTACAGTCTACTCACGCTGACGAGCGCCAACAGCGCGAAATGCGTTCGTGGATGGCTTTTCTTGATTTGTCAAGAAATTGGGTTGGCCAAATATCAGGGAACAGGCTAAATCAATGTTTAGTTGATATCTGTTCCACCAGATGGCGCTCTGCTTTCTGAAAAGCACATGTGCTCCTGGTCAGGATATGCCATTTTTATTTTTAATATATATATTTATATATATTATAATCACGCATATTAATAAGTAATTTGTGTTTAGTTGAAGCTCCAACCTGTGTTCCTGATTATAGCCGCTGTAAATGGCTCGCCAACCATTCAGGAAAAGGTAAGATGTAATCTAGGAATAAGTTATTAAAATATTTGATGAAATATATCACAGTTAAAATAAATGTATTGCCCCCCTAGATTATAATATATATACATATTTATCAAGTGTATAAAAATAAAGTTCGTCTCTCCCGGCAAAATAGACACTGAAACTAAGCGCCATCTATTGACCGTCTCCGCAAACTAACGGACTCAGGTCGGTGACAAAGCCACAACACCAGCTTTGGCAAATTGAAAAGCGTCCACCTGAGGATCACGGTTTCGAGCTTGAGATCCACAAAGGATCAAATGAATATCCCGAAACCATGGTCTCTAGGTGGACGCTTCTCAATTTGCCAAAGCTGGTGTTGTGGCTTTGTCACCGACCTGAGTTCGCTAGTTTGCGGAGACGGTCAATAGATGGCATCTAATTTTAGTGCCTTTTTTTGTCGGGAGAGGCGACCTTTATTTTCATTGATCAATTTCCTTCCAACAAAGCTTCACATACGTGTGTCTTCATATACGGTATTTTTTAATGCGACATCTATTTTCAAAAATTTAAATATTAAATACTTTTTTTTTTCAATTGGAAAAAATTACCTACTGTCCTTAAAATATGTTGGAAAATATTGGTTGCTACTGACTCATCAGTTTCGAACCCTCCCAGCAGTTTCGCCGATATAAACTACAAGACCGCTCTCCTATTACTTTTGGCTATTCTGCTTATATATCATTGAGTTCAAAGGTATATTAATGACTTAAATTATATTGATAACTAAGAGACTCATATATAACTTATATATTTGTGGAAGAGCTACAAATGTTCGATGCATATATGTCTATAAACGATATTCAAGAATTCGCCTGGGCCTTTGCCGGATATTTAAGAAGAATAACGTATTAGAATAATGAAACGGTCTGATAGATTAAACTGGCGAAACGGTTAGTGAGATTCATCACTGATGAGTCAAGCCATCCCAATATGTTTATTATCTCAGTAGTGGACTACTAGGATTTTTTTAAATTGAAAAAGTAGCATTTATATTATTTCTGTTTTTTTTTAATCAGTGTATTTATTAGGATAATAGTCATGCCAATCACTCATTTCAGTTCATAAAGATTTTTTCCTGATTTAAAAAAAAAATTGAATAATCATTTTAAAGTGAAGTCTTCACCTTAAAGTAAGGCAATGCACATTTTTACTTTTTACATATCTTACCCTAAATAATATTTTCAAATATAAAAATCGCATTTGTAAATTCAAAAGCTTTTTCTATCAACTGTAGCTATTGTGCATAATTTATTTTGATAGATATTAAACTCCCCTGTCATGTGACTAATTAAGCATTTAGAATCAATTCGCATTTTCAACAATTGCCGGTATTTGTTCCATTCATTGATAATATAGGAACGTACGCGCATAGCAAAATATAAACATACTATATTTTATCAATTTAAAATTGGAAATGATGTTTGTCGTGTAAGTACTGTGCTTGTGGAGATAGTGTTGTGTGTGAGAATGTAGAGGTGATGGTATATCTTATGGCGATGGTGTGTGTGATGGTGGTGGATGGGTATGTGTGATTTTGGTGGATGGATGGGTGTGATGTTGTTGGATGGATGGGTGTGATTTTGGTGGATGAATGGGTGTGATGGTGGTGGATGGATGGGTGTGATGGTGGTGGATGGATGGGTGTGATGGCGGTGGATGGGTGTGTGTGATGTTGGTGGATGGATGGGTGTGATGGCGGTGGATGGAAGGGTGTGACGGTGGTGGATGGGTGTGTGTGATGTTGGTGGATGGATGTGTGTGATGTTGGTGGATGGATGGGTGTGATGGTGGTGAATGGATGGGTGTGATGGTGGTGGATGGGTGTGCGTCTGGTGGATTTTGGGGTGATTATCGTGTGGTGGTCGCGTGCAATGGTGATGTTTGTGGTGTGTGGTTTAGTGCGTGTTTGGTGGTGTTCTAGATTTTGTATGTAATAGCGTGCGTGATGTTTGTTGAATGGGCGATGTGTGCCTGCCGGCGTGTTTGTGTGGTGGATTGTGAGTTGATGTATGCATTTGATGTCATGTGTATGGTGTTGGTTTATGGACCGAAAGGTCTGGGTGGTTTTATGATTATATATGTCATGTGTATGGTAGTGTGGGTGTCGGAGTTTATATCGCGGATACCGTAGTAATGGCGTGTTTTAATGTGTAAAGGCGGCGGTACATCCATTTTGCTTATACTTAACATACCTTCTCAAAATTTGAATATATATCTAAATTTTTAAAGATCATTTCTCATAATAGATTATCTTCTCTCTGAACACTTTATTTAGGTAGTTTACCCATTCCAAAATTAATCTAAAATATAATTGTAGCTAATTTGGTGGCAATTCAATTTTATATATAGAAACAAAATTTTATATTCTAATTGTAAGCTTGTTTCAGGAACACCCTGAATCAATTTCCTTACTTCAAAGGATCTGTAAATTCTGAAATTGATCTATTTGATATAGATTCTCGATGATTTTGATTTTTTTGAAGGGCCAAATTCTTTTGGGATATCTATAATGATTGCGGCAAATAAAATAGAAAATGGGGAAGTCTTTGTTTTTAAATTCAACACATTAACATAAATTCTAAATTAAAAAAAAAGGCAAAACTGTATTTATGCATAAATATATGTTTAATGTTTAAATCAGATTTTTGAGTTTGTGAAAGACATTGTAGAACAAAGTTTTATTAAAGCTTAAATAAAATCCACCCTTCAGTCTTGTCATCATGTTCAGAGAACTAGAGACGTCCTTCCTTGGTCATCCAGAGAACTAATCCATCTACAATGCACATGTCTGACCCGGTGAAGACTGGGCGTTCAGCGCTCCATACACTTTTTATATGGATATAGAAATAGCCCCTAGGATGAAATTATATATCTTTGTTATTTAATACATAGTATGGAGAATGGTATGCCTAAAATATATTTGGTATATTTAAAAATCCTTATTGAAAGCTCTCTATAGAATAAACAAATAAAGAAAATTAGAATATTACAGTTTAACGCTCTTTCTTTATACACCATAAATAGGAACAATACTGTGCATCGTATCGCTTTTATTGTTGTTCTATTCTAATGCAGATTCAATCCCACCTGATATTTCAAGTATATATATATAATTAAGTAGAACTGATTTTTCTACTTGTTTGAATATGTCGTGCGTATAGTTAAACAGCGGCAAGCTTTACTAAGCACGACAATAATAATAAGAACGATAAAGAATGATACAGCAATATCACTTTCTTGAGATAAATATCTATCTTAAATCTCCTTATAACCAAAGAATACTGTAAGTTATTTATGTATATTATACACCAGTCTGAACTCCCTTGCACCATACCCATACCATATGTGTTGTTTCTTTTTAAGGATAATATATGGTATTCATTATTTAAATGAAAATCAAGTATAATGATAAAATTCCTTTCTCTGTGATCTTGCAACCAAATAAGGCAAAAATAGCTGCTGCTACGGTCTCGTCAACGTGGCGCAGCACCAAGTATTCGTATATACACATGTACAGAACTGAAGAAAGTGGAACGTCTTTGATGTAGCAAATCTTCTGTGTTTTTTTAAGGAGACATAGACAATATTGTTCAAAATTGATTATCTCGTGTGTCTTCAATAAAGATCACTGTGTATCAAATATCTTTCATAGTTATTGTGTGTGTCTGAATCCCGATATATATGCTGAATGGTAAAACTTCCTTAAGCTTTGTTTATGAGAGAGAGTGAAAAGAGACAAACTATACTTTCCTAATACAACTGCTCAATGGCAGATCGCTACATATGGTATTCTAATTCTAGTACTCTCTCCAATGTACAGCCTTCATTTTGCCACCTCGATTTATTATTTTTAAATAAAAATTCTTAAAGCTCTCCCATCAAATTCAACAAGTAAGTAGCTCTATATAAACTAAAAATGTATTATATACACTTTATAGTCCACTAGCTAGCTTCAGGCAGCATACATTCCATGAATCACCAGCTGGCCACAGACAGCATGGAACATTCACTCCTCGTCACCATCTGAATCCAGACAGTCCAGTATCCACATCTTTTATGTTAAGAGAAGGAATTCTTTGCTAGTTGATTCTAAATTAAAGATTTAATTTTATTGTGCATATCAATCTGAATATATATATTGTATTTTCTTAAGCTCTGCTGTTTACATATCTATGATGATAAAATGAATACTCTAATCAGTGATAATGTTACTCTGCTTATTTACACAATTAAATTAAAAATATTTATAATAACCTTACGCTACGCCTTACATAACGACTCGGGTCTAAAGTCTTTTATTTTGGTCACACTCGAGTTCTCTTCCACAGATGTGTGTGCCAACTCCAATGTAGAATGCTGAAATTTCTAATTCTGTGCCATTGGAAATTTGAAATACATATTATAATTTTGAATATACCCCAGAAGGTGTACCTCTCCTATTGAAATGTATTTATTAAAATATTTACAAGAATTATGGTTCTTTATATATTTTTTGTCCTATAAAATTAATGATTTGTTTAGTATTTAAGTTAAAAAGTATATTATTTTATAATATTGTGTTTTTTATTCAAAGTTTGTCAAAAGTTATGCCCAAAAATTCGAATTTAAAAAAAAATTGAATGGCGATTTCATATAAGGGGGGTGTCCTCAAAATTCGATTCTGTTACACAAACTTTGTCTTTAATCATCATAGATGCTGACGTCACTACTATGACGTAACTTCCAACTTCTACCTTCAAACTTGCTGTTATTGTTTACCGCTAACTTGTCTTAACAATATATGTAATGGAACAAGTCGTTCCTTAAATAAATATATATTTGTTTTTATCTAAAGGGATGTCCTCGTAACTACAACATACGTGAGTACAAAAACAACCAGAAATACTCAAAAAGAATAACCTATTTTGCTAAGCCTATATCAATTTGGTAGCAGTGCGTTGTTTGGGCGCGCGAATTGGACTAACCGCCAATTGATCCATTTAAATCAAAAAGAAATTAAATAATTGGACTAACCGCCAATTTAGAAAATAAATATTGAATAAAAATGGATACACATAACTTAGCAAAAATCGAACAGTTAACAGAAAACAACTATACCACGTGGTCCATGAAAATGGAAGCAATTCTAGATTCAAAAGATCTTTTCGAGGACGTAATTGTTAATGACGAGCCAGACTTTACAAAAAATAAACTAGAATATGATATTTGGAAGAAAAAGAATCGGGAAGCATACAGCCTAATAATATTGTCACTTTCGGATGACTTAACAATCATCTTTCGAGGCGATAAAAGAGCCAAAAGAATTTGGTACGACATAAAGAAAAGGTTTGAAGGATCTCTAGAAAATAAAAGGATAGACCTAATGTTGGATCTAGCCAGACTAAAATTGAACCCAAATGAAAATGTCAACATGTATATTGTACGAGCACAGAAACTGGCACAAGAGATCACCCAGCTAGGAAAGACAGTAACAGAAAGAGAACTTGTACGATACATTGTTGAAGGACTCACACCTAACTTTGACACGATCGCAGCAGCACTGTCAATAAACAGAGAAATCTCCTTACCAGACTTGAGACAAACTCTACTGGATTTCGAAAAGAAAAGACAGGACAGAAGCAAAAATCCTGAAAATGCTTTCAGATCATCAGGCAACCAATTCAAAGAAAAATCATGCTTCATTTGCAAAAGAAAAGGACATTTCAAGAAAGACTGTTGGTTCAACCCTGACAACAAAGGAAATCAAAAGAATACAACAAACAAAAATAACATGGCCAGTACAAGGAACTACCATAAAGGACCAAAACAAAACAAAGACACAGCCAGGTCAGCAATCCAAGAACGAACGGAGGAACCATCCCAACGAAGAGACTCCACTTCAGAATACGCACTACATGCAAGCACAAGGGAGGAACGCCCGACAACTCAGGACGTGTGGATAATTGATTCTGCGTGCACAAGCCACATGACTTCCCATGGCGAATGGATCGAGCACAAGACGGAGGATAGAAGAAGCATACAAGTAGCGGAAGAAGGGAGACACATCGAATCTGCCTCATCAGGATTAATCCAAGCTACTGTACAAGGTAAGGACAAACTTACCAACGCTGTAACCCTGCATAATGTCCTCCATGTACCACACCTGAAAGGAAATCTAATGTCCATTCCAAGCGTAGTAAGAAGAGGGAACTCTGTTCTTTTGAATTCTGAAGGAGCATACATATACTCTTCTGATGACAAGCTAATAGGAACAGGCAACTTTGATGGTAACATGTACACATTGAACCTATCACGTTTATCTGAAGCAACTCATGTTCCAAGTGAACATTGCTTGATTTCAAAGGACAATTCTAGGACTGCATGGCACAGAAGGTTAGGACATCCTAGTGACAACAAATCAGACCTGATTTTGAAGAACAATCTTCTAAAAGGCTTGAACTCTATAAATGGTACCCTTGATCAATGTGATGCTTGCTCATTGGGAAAAATGACCAAAGTACCCTATGTTCACACAGATGGCAATCAGGAAAGCTACCCCTTTGAAGCCATTTATGTCGATCTCTGTGGTCCAATGAGAATAAACTCCTTGGGCGGAAGTAAATATTTCTTGACCATCGTAGATGGATTTTCTAGGAGAATATTTGTAGAATTTCTCAAAGATAAACTCTCGGCAGCAGAAGTTTTGAAGAAGTTTATTGTAAAGAGAGAAAACGAGCTAAGCTCAAAACTAAAACGACTTAGAACAGATAACGGAACAGAATTTATCAATAAAAACCTTGAAACCTTCATAGAATCCAGAGGAATTAAACATGAACTAACTACACCGTACACCCCAAGAAGCAATGGGAGAGTTGAAAGAGCTAACAGAACACTATTAGACAAAGGCCGAACACTTCTGGCAGACTCCCAATTACCCCTACACTTCTGGGCAGAAGCTGTGAATACAGCTGCATATCTGTACAATCTAACTCCCACAACCAATAACCCAGACACTACCCCTATGGAAAAATGGAAAGATAAAAAGCCATCCGTCTCTCACATCATGAGATTTGGTTGTGAAGTCTTCTATAAACTCGAGAATCATCAAAGACACAAACTAGAAGCTAAATCTAAGAGAGGAATATTTGTAGGCTATTCAAGATGCAGAAGAGCTTATCGAGTATTTGATATCACAGCGAGAGTCATTCTTGAAACCGCAGACATTCACTTCAGAGAGAACAATAATGTCATCTCGGAAGAAAAACAAAATGATAATAATACGGACACTGACACATATTTCTTCATTCAGGAGGATGAACAACTGAACAATCATGTTCTATCAGATGTTGATATTGAAGAGCCAGCACCAGATACCATGGTCAACAGACAGACAGAGTCAAGTGAATCAGACAGACCACAAAGAACTCGAACAATACCTAAAAGATTCGATGACTACGTTCTGGCTACTACGAATGAAACCATTCCGAAAGACTATGAAGAAGCCATCGCATGCGAAGACAAGAAACATTGGGAGAACGCAATGCTTGAGGAAATACAGAACATGTACTCGCATCAAGTATGGGAACTGGTACCTAGACCTGTAAACGCTAAAGTTGTCAAAAGTAAATGGGTGTTCAAAATATCTAAAGACCAAGAAAACGAAAACAAAACTTACAAAGCTAGACTTGTTGCAATGGGATACAACCAAATCCCAGGAAGAGATTACAACGAAAGTTTCAGCCCTGTAATTAAAAATGCCACCCTCAGGACTATTTTGTCAATGGCAGCAACAAAAGATTCAGTCATTAAACTATTTGATGTAAAAGCAGCCTATCTAAATGGAAACATTGAAAATACAATATTCATGGAACAACCTGCTGGATTTGCCCAAGACAGAAACAAAGTTTGCAAACTCAACAAAAGTATTTACGGTCTACCCCAATCCGGAAGATCGTGGTACGAGAAATTCAGTCAATTACTTCATGACTGTGGACTGGAAAAACTTAAATCTGATCCTTGCGTATTCAAATGGAAGAATGAAGACAAATACTTCTATGTAGGGATATATGTTGATGACTTTATCACTGTCTCAGATTCTGAAGACACCTCGAACAGATTCATCAATAAATTGAGACATCACCTGGAAATAAAGGATGTAACATGTAAAGGCATGTTTTTGGGAATCAAGATCATACAAGACAAGGAGGGAATTTCGCTACAGCAAAGCCACTATGTACAACAAATATTGCAGAAATATGGAATGGAAAATTGTAAGGAAGTTCCAACACCAGGTTCCAAAGAAATCAATTTGGACAATCATATTGAAGATGACAATTGTGATCAGCACACTTACCAAGAAGCCCTTGGAATGCTAATGTTTCTAGCTGTTAACACCAGACCCGACATCGCTTACATCACTAGCAAACTTTCACAGTACTCCAGACAACCAAAACAGATGCACTGGACAGCAATCAAAAGAGTGATGAGATACCTACGAGGAACAATTGACCTAGGAGTGAAATTTGAAAGAGGGAAGACTGGAATCCTGAAGTCCTACACCGATGCCAGCTGGTCGACCACTCATGATGGAAAATCCTACGGCGGATATGTATTGAAGCTCGGCGAAGCAACTATAGACTGGAAAAGTAGTAAACAACCACTCGTCGCCCTCTCCACAATGGAAGCGGAAATGATAGCTGCTTGTGAAAGCTGCTGTCAAATCAAGTGGATAATAAACCTGTTACAGGAGCTGGAAGAATGGAATTTCATGGAAAAACCAACTGCGATCTATACAGACAGCCAGTCATTGATCAACTGGATCTCCAGCCCTAAACAAAGCAGTCGCTGCAGACATATTAACAGAAAGTACCACTTCTTGAGAGACTGTTATGAATCCAGAGACATCTGCCTTCTGTACAAGCCATCTCAGGACCTGGAGGCGGATATCTTCACAAAGGACCTATCCCGAGACCAGATGAAGAAACACCTGGAGAAACCTCAGCATCGTGGGAATAAAGCCAAAGTAAGGAGGGAATTGTTACACAAACTTTGTCTTTAATCATCATAGATGCTGACGTCACTACTATGACGTAACTTCCAACTTCTACCTTCAAACTTGCTGTTATTGTTTACCGCTAACTTGTCTTAACAATATATGTAATGGAACAAGTCGTTCCTTAAATAAATATATATTTGTTTTTATCTAAAGGGATGTCCTCGTAACTACAACATACGTGAGTACAAAAACAACCAGAAATACTCAAAAAGAATAACCTATTTTGCTAAGCCTATATCAGATTCCCCCCAAAAAAATAATTACAGAAATATCGAAATGGCCTAAAACTTATTTTTAAATTAATTTTATTTTCAAAACTGCGCACATTTTATTATTAAATTTAAATAAAACTAAATTTTAATTTCATAGAAATAAAACTCATAGACAATATACAGCGGTTTCTCAGTAGATTAAACTGGCGAAACCGCTGGGGAAAGTTCACCACTGATGAGCCCAGGCCCTCCCATTAATTTTTCATTACAATAAAGGCAGTAGAAATTGTTTAATTTTTAAAAGAATCATACACGTCTTTTCATAACAGATGGCGCACTAATGCATCATAATATAATTCTTTAAATTCATCATTTAGATATAATTTTATTTTGATGATGCGTTGGTTACCTATCATATTATTTTGTTGAAGGGTGTGGTTCGGGCAATTATAATATCAATATCCGGATTGAATCCCCAGACTGGGAACTTTTATCTTAGGAAAAAAAAAATCAATGACCCCACTCTTGCACAAATCCAATCTAATTGGTGAATGCAAAGAGACAAAGGAACTCTGGGTAATGGGAGTATTAAAAATTTACTGCTTTCTTCATATGTAGATATGTGGTGCACTTATAGTACACGAAAAGAAGTTGCGAACTATCCGCGACTTATTTTTACCTTGGTGCTTGTTACAGCATGGAAATCGCAGTACTAAGCAACAGATCCTTCAATACAATTTGAATAGCTTTGTAAAAATAAATAAGTAAAATATTTTTTAAAAACTGTGAGCATAAACCCTAATATATGATAAACATTTCAATCAGATTTTTTAGCTTCTATAATGAATCATTTCAACCAGGCTTCCACAATCTATAAAAACTATATTTAAAAATTTCAAAGAATATGATAATTTATTTTTAAAATCTTTGTTAAAATTTTATTTTTATAAAAAGTGTTCTCAACATTATATTCTCAATCTATATCTCTTTAAAAATTATTTGATACAATTTAATATTTATACTAAAAAAATTTATAATTTTTGACCTTCTTCTTTATTGTTACCAAAACAAGCGAAATATACCTTTAAAAATAACTTTTTTATAAAGCACTCTAGTTTTATTTATAATATTTAATAAAATCTCTTTCAATTAGTTTTTAAATACATATTAATCTTTTTAATAATGAAACGACAAGAAAGGTTTCGTTAAAACTTGCAAGTAGAATTTACTTTTGCATTTATATTAGAAA
This sequence comes from Cordylochernes scorpioides, assembly GCA_030710605.1. Taxonomy (NCBI): domain Eukaryota; kingdom Metazoa; phylum Arthropoda; class Arachnida; order Pseudoscorpiones; family Chernetidae; genus Cordylochernes; species Cordylochernes scorpioides. Next base: position 163,997,255 of record CP092886.1, on the reverse strand, counting down.
GTAACACGAAAATTAATTGGTGAAATTCGTATTGCTGTGGCCCTCATCAAAACATGCCGCCGATCGTATTATTCCGTGTTAGGCCTATCAGTCGTCGGTTAAAATATTTCCAACTTTAAACAACCAAATTGTTTAACCTAACCATTAGCCCATTCAATGAACGAACGGGCTAGAATGATATAAACCATACTACTAACTGTGTGTAACCTGGATTCCTGAAGCGTAGAAAAGACTTCATAAACATTAAAGTTTCCCCTTAACAAAAAGTTAAATATATTGTCATGTTTAAAATAAGGAAAGACAAACCTTAGAATGATACAGAATTTTATGAGTGTACAGGCTATGGCCTTACTCTCCCAAAAAGAGTGTTTCCATAGCCCTTACACTCAAGAAATATGGTGTTATAACTTGGTTCAACAATTACCTTAATATTGGCATTTTAATAAGTAATACTTACACTAAAAGAAGTATTCCCATCCATCCAATCAATAAAAAAAGCAGTTTATTTCATTTTATGTAGAGTTTGTGAGGTTAAGAATGTATATAAGAGACAGGTAGAAGTGTGGGAATGAGAATAAGTGAGCACAATAATACACCAGAAACTAAGACAATAGATACCTTATATATCAGCACATCAAAGACACCAGTAACTCTTTCAACCTATCTGAACCCAACCACCATTATCACTATGAGGCGACGTTATAATTAACCTTACTCCTGTAGAAGGGCTCCAAGGCCTGAGGCTCAAGTTAATTAATTTAAATATAAATACTTTTGCTTGACACTCTTTCTTTGGGATAAATTTTTTTTCTCTCAAATAAAATATACAAGCTTAGTTGCTATATATTCTTATTATTTCTTATCTCCACTCAATCATATTAGGGTATAAGCTTATAAAGCTTGCGACTTTTGATGGTGTCTGCTGGGGATGAGTAGAGCTCATCAATGGATGAGTCAATACAGTCAATAATGTGTCTTTGACAACCATCATGACTGGGTGAAGTAGAATGCGTCTGCCTTTGTCGTTAAGACTGAGAGTACTACTCAGTGGCAGGCCGACTTAGCTCCAGAAGAAATGACCGCCTCTGACATGAGGAACAGACGTCATGTGCAGCCACTCCTAACATACGCTGCTCATCCTGTATCCCTGGATTAGGAGCCCTTACAGGGTACTATTGCTATATATTCTGATAGATAGCAGCAACCATCTTTAAACCTTCAGTCTCATGATCAGGTTATGCCAAAGTGTAATGTGTGCGCTTCTCTTACCTATTATAATACTCTGTTGAGACCATTGTGCAAACAAAGCATTTTCACAGAGTCCTTCCCAAACCTCCATTTCATTTTACATTTATTCAAAAAGATAATGAACTTGAGGTACCTAATACAATTTACACAGAGCACAAAACCAATGAAATAATTAAATAAGACTGAATGCGACAGACCCAATAACAAATATCAATAGGAAAAATAAATAGTAGTTTGGACATATTAACAGGTTGAATTCTAACCGATTCCCATGCAAGGCTTTACATAACTGAATGGATTATATGAAAAAGTACAATTTGGTTGTTTATAGATTAGAATCAAAAGGTAACAAGACTAAATACGAATTATTGAAATGTTTGTGATGTTTCAGTAACAGCATTGTTACCACCATCAGAGTAATAAAATGATTTGTAGATTTTATTACTTTGTCTGATGATGGTATCAATGCTTTTACCAAAATGTCACACAATTTCAATAATTTATATTTAGTCTTGTTGCCTTTTGAGAATGGATGCGATTAGGAAACAGGGACAACATTGAACCAACTAAATTAAAACCATCAAAACAGATGACACTTTGTTTCATAAAGAAACTTTACACCAGACAGAGATGACATGGTGAGACAATGTAAAGTTCTATAAAATGCCATCAATTTCTTTACCCGCTATCACTTGTGATGTGTTGATTTCATGTTCTCAACCATTTCTTCATCTCTTATTTCTGTTTATGAAACATTGGTAACCATTTATAGCTCCTTGGTCTGTCCATTCAGTGAAGATTTTCTTGTATTTATTATCAAGAAAAAACACAAGGTAATAAGACCAAATCCAAATAAATAAATAGTGTGTGACCTTTCGGTAACACCATTGTTACCATCTTCAGATAGAAGTACTGATTCTATTATATAATTCAGTACTTTTGTCTGAAGATGGTAACAATGCTGTTACCGAAACGTCACACACTATTTATTCATTTGGATTTGGTCTTATTACCTTGTGTTTATAATCTATAATCCAAATTGTGCCTTATCATTATCAAGAATATATTTTTCAAAATTTGTTGTTGCTTTGGCAGTTTCTTTAAAGCTTTCAAAAATTGAAGAATCTTGAGCGTTTATATTAACATGAGGGCTTCCAAAACTGAAAAAGAAGAGCAATTAACAATAGTTATTTTGGAACAGTTCCCATTCCTATTTAACCTATCCACTACATTTTGAGTGTTGCCCATGTCTAGAAGATATCAATTGTCCAACTTAATTCTATAACTTCTTTTTTATATAATGATTTATGCAGTCTAGCTCTGCAATTGAGGGGAAGAAATACCATTTCAATATTTTGCAAATTTTCGTGGATTTGGTATAAGTAAATTAAACATGACATTTCAGTAGCAATGTTATTACTAAAATATCATGTTTAATATTTTCATATTTGGATTTGGTTTTGTTAACTTGTGACCCAAATTGTATTTAATCATACTATATGCGCTTTTGAACCTGTGCTATCCAGCAGCCATTGTTCCTCACATTCCAAATTGTTTCCTACAAATGTGTATGCGTCTTCTCAAATTAATTTGAACATCAAACAACTTATAATAATTCTGATGAATGGTGTGCAGTTCAAAGATCTGGTGGTAGTAAAGATCATCTCTCTATCACCGATAAGTAAAAGGAACTCTTCTATATTGTGAAATGGTGAGTTTTATGCTATCTGTGCAGTTAACAAAGAAGGTGGAAGCAAGATGAGCAAATAATTGTCCCTCTTAGAGGCATCATTCTGCTAATAAATATGGATGGAGCAGCTATTTGGATTGTTTGTGAAAATAATAATTGCACATAAGGTTTTGGTTATGAGGCATTGTTACTACTTATCCCCATTAGAGTGCTGGGAATGCCAAATTTTATTTATGTGAAAATTTTATAAAATTATGAGCATTTTATAAAATGCATATTAATCTTAATTGGAATACTGATGTTTGAAATTATTTTTTTTATTTCTCCACATCTCAAATCACATTGATAATAAAAAATATGTTTATATTAAAATATACCAACAGAGAGCATAGATGAATATCACTAAAATATCACTTGGGACCAAGGCTCTATGTCGCTCTACCACTATGTTTTTGTAACCACTGTTAAAATAATGGACAATTCTTGGGACTTGGGAGGTATGTCATAATCACATTGCTTTTATAAAGGAAGCTATTACAACAGGTTTGCAATGTATTTTTAATTTGAACATATGCTATGCAGACGGGCCCAAATATTTGATTGTGAATGCTTCCAAGTTCTACCCTGCTTTTAAAAACTGTTTTGGTCTTTAGTTTGAAGATTTATTCATGGTGAAACCCAACAGATATTTTGAGTGGGTTGTAGCAATGTAGCACTTTATTTTGTTTTAAGCATCAGATTGAAGGGCAAGAGTTTATAGAGTAAAATAAACATAAGTGCTCATCCCCCATATAAAGAGTTTTGTAAATTTCAAAATGGCACTTTAGATAACCCAAAATATTTTACAATGTTGTGACTTAGATAATAAAAATTAAATATAAGACTCAAAGCTCAAGTTGTTGGCATCTTCAAATACTTATAGAGCTCAAGTCAAATAATAAAAGAAATCCACAATGATTTAATGTGACAGTAAAATTAAAAGAAACACCTAATGAGTGAGACATCCAATATACCTTTGTCAAAGTAAGAATTAGATACTAACTCTACCTCTCTACCAACCTAACTACTACATCTAAGAGTATTATAAGTTTTCTGAAGATACAGTAGAACCTCCCTGTAAAGAACACCTAATTGCAGAGCCAAACTATCTTTTAGGGAAAGGTGTCCTCTTACCGGAGAGTTTCTAAATAGTAAAAATGGTAATTTTGCAAATGAAAACTGTCCTTTATAGAGAAGTGTCCGCTAGCGAGGTGTCCACTAAAGGGAGGTTCTACTGTATCTCTTGTTGGAGGTTCTACAGATTCCTAATGTTTTATGAGGTTTCTAAGGCCAATGTTTCAATGTAACAAGGGATTTGACAATGCAACAGGATCAAATAAATATTCAATATGCAATATTATGGTAAAAGCATATATTGCAAACATCTTTGAACAGTCTTAGAGAGAAGGATTTTGTTAAAGGTGGTAGAGATGTTGTTATGGTATGTCATATATAGACGTATTTGATGCCTTGTTTGATTCTAATCTAGAATGTTCCCTAATTTTACTATGTCATATAACAATTTATCTTGTGTTTAGCATAAACAGCATAGATAAAGTGCAAGTTCCTGCCAGAATTGCCAATGTCTTCTGGCCCCAACTGGTTGGAGCCTTCTACCAGACCAAGATGACCTGGAAATCATGTTAGTTGCAAATTGTTTTTATATAATCCAAAAAATAATACCTTTCATTTTGCCTATTATCACTCTCTTTTCTTCATTCTATGCTTGTTTGTTTGAGGGTTTATGGTCATTGATTATAAATGAAAATTTGGTGACATTATTAAAATAATGGTTTAAAAAAATGAGTAATTTTAGAGTTGTAAAAAATACAGTAAGCCTTTCATTTCAACCAACCATAGATACAAATAATTTACATAAGCACTTTAAAGCCTTTTAACAAGTTGAGAAAAATGTTTTCTTTTTCATTTAGTGAACTGATCTTCCACACCATGTGATTGGACAAGCATAGCCATATTGCTCACTCCTGTCAAGATCCTATTTTCATGCTGATATCATGTTTATTTTATTTTTTTTGGCAAAATGAGTTTCTTTTTAACATATATCATCAAATATTATCTCTACAGACCTTACTACAATGAGAAAAGTTATTGAATGAAAGCCCTCTCATTAAACAACTTTTATCATTGTATTAAGGTCTGTAGAGATAATATTTGATGATATATGTTAAAGAGAAACTCATTGCCAAAAAATGTATTACAAATTTTACTGATAGATGGCAATTGAATTTATAAAATCTATGATTCAACTTCGTTGGTGATGGTGGTGCCTTGTCCATGGAGAAATCAGATCGGTCCCCTGCACTCTGATCACAATACCAGCCAACAAAGGTGCATTGTTCGTATGGATTGCAAGGATGGCGGGGCAATTGTATATGTGGTCCGGAGTGAGTTGGGTGCTGTGACAATTATGGCAGTTTCTGTAAGATCTAGTCATGTCTGTGTTTACCTTTATTCCTTTTAAAATGTCCTGTTCTGATTCTTGAAATTGTTGTCGTTAAATCTCTGTTAATGTTGAGGTTGCATATGGGCTGGGGTATTTTGGTTTTTATAATGAGTTTTGCTATTGTATTTGCATTCGGCGCTTTCGGTGTTATTGAACTGGTTTCCAGTGCCTGTTTTTCATCCTTCCTTCGCTATGCCATCAGCCTGTTCATTGCCCTCTATTTCAACATTGGCTGGTATCCATTGCATGGTACATCTTTTGACCATTGTGTCAAGTTGGCTCAGGATTTCATGTATTTGGTGGGTTAGGTCTATTTTCCCTTCTCTATTGCCTGTAGGGATGATTTAGAGACTGTTAAGATTAAAATTCCTCGGGTTTTATTTTCTTCTGAGGAAATATAGAGGTTCAGACTTTCTTTAATGGCCAATAATTCAGCAGTATAGTTTGAAGATATTTTTCCTGTACTGATATTTCTGGTTATTCCAGTATTATCTGGTAATTGTAGTACTATGCCTCCTCCTCCATTATTTAAAGTTTCGTCAGAGGAGCCATCTGTGTAGGCTATGGCGTGATCTTTTTTCCATATGTTTATTTTTCTTAAAGCTTTTTCTTTTAGGTTGTTGGGTGGGTCTTTCTTTGTGCAGAGTTCGATGAGATGTAGAGATATAGTGGTATTTGGGGGCAAAATTGATGTCGTTTCCAGCTGTTCATGAAGTGTGGGAAGAAAACTTTATTCCTTCATCATAGATATAAGAAAAGCTTTTGATACAGTTCCTCATTCGCTACTATGTGGATGAAAATAAATAATTTAGGATTGGATTACCTATTTGTCAACTTATAATTAAAAGTTACTATATGAAAACATGACAGCGGTGCTTCTTCGGAATAATTCTTTCACAAAATATATAAAAATTGTTCCTACGTGCTTCAAGGTATAAATAATTATCTCCATGATTTCTTCTTCTTCTTTCTCTCAATCATATTAGGGTATCAAGCTTGTGAAATTTGAGATCATGTCTGGGTGAAGTAGAATGCATCTGCCTTTGTCATTAAGACTGGGAGCACTACTCAGTGGCAGGCTGACTTAGCTCCAGAAGAAATGGCCGCCTCTGACATGAGGAACAGACGCCATGTGCAGCCGCTCCTAACATGGAGTACAAACGTGGCAAGGATAAAATACTCAGGAGATAAGTTTCTTCATTGATTTATTAAGACATCTTAATTTTTTAATTTCGGGCACAGCGTGGCCCTTCTACAGGATCAATTGTATAAGAAAAATGATACACTATATACACGAAGAATAAATTTGCATATGTATTATTAGAAATTAGTTGTAAAATTTTGAAATAATCGGTAACACTTAGGATTTTTGTTTAAAAAGAACATCGAGACTTAAGCAAATTAATAAAATTTGTTAAGAAGAAAAAAATATACGAATATTAAAAGGTATTAAGATAAAAGCGTAATAAGACTAAAAGGACGTTCCCACGGTTCGACGGAAACTGTGCTAAAACTATGAGTATTCACAAGGTAAAATAGTTTAAAATGATATTAAAATAAATGAACAAAACAGGGATTAGGAGCCCTTACAGGATACTATCAGCCGGGCCAGCTGAGCCCAGGTTTTTTAGTGAGCTTGTTACTGCTTCCCCTCGTCCTTTTTTATTCAGGCTTGGGACCGACAAAGGCGGAGTTCCATGATTTCTTTCTCTTCATATATGATCTAATTGATATCTCAGATAATTCGAATTTGACAGGAATATATTTACCCCAAATTTGGATACATTCACCTTCTCCTATACGCGGATGATATTTTTTTTACTCAGTGATTCTGAAATTATCCTCCAAAAATAAAAATTAAAATATTTTGAAAAATTATTTAGTCTAACCTCTATATTAACTTTGAATAAAAGCAAGTAAAAAAATAATCATTTTTGGAAATTGTGGAAAGGCGTGTTCTGATAAATGGTATTTGGGCCAGCGTGCTTTGAATGTCGCATCAAAAAATATATATTTAGAATACCTGCTTACCCCTTCAATTTCTTTATATAACTCAAGTTGTCTTGAACTATAAGGGTAAGACCATGGCATGGGTGCAGTAGGTGAGATCCTTTCAAAATCCAAAATAAATCTCGCGCAAGTATGAAATTGATGCATTCCATGATTCTAGCAATTTTTTTACTCTATATGGATCCAATCTGGGCACATGACCAAACCTTAATAATAAATAGAATTCAGGAAACCTTTCTTAGGCAATTTTTAAACCTTCCAAGTATAGACTTCTGGGTGGTCAGGGTAGTTTTAATGGATTATTTTTTTCTTTTAAAAAAATAATGCAAAAGTAAAATTGTACTTGGAACAGGTTGATAAATTAAAAATTTAACATCTAAACATATATCTGAAAGCTCCTAATGGGCACCATCATTCCATCAGATGATGCAACCATTACAACTTTTAGTTGCATGATCAGATGCCTTTTTTGGTATTTTTCAATATTTCATTTCAAATTTGTGATTAGTTTTTTTTTTAAATATTGTTACAAGGTAATAAGACCACAAAATCCAAATGAATAAATAGTATGCGACCCCCCCATTTCGTTAACAATGCTGTTACCGAAATGTCACACTATTTATTCATTTGAATTTGGTGTTATTACCTTGTATTCATAATCTATAATCCAAATTGTGCCTTATTATCTTTTTTATATTGTGTTAACGACAATGAAGAGAGAAAGAAAGATTCAACAATGCTGTGGTGGCACAAGCAGAGGCAGTTCGGCCACATGTGTTCACCTCAAAGAATAGCTAAAGGGGACTAATGGACCAGTCAAGAGAAAAGAACCCCATCTGGTGGCCCAGAGTAAAGTCGTCAGCCAGTGGTTGACAGGGGCTATTGTATGATGCTCCCTGAATGTTACTTGTTTTGTTCTCCATGAATGCATGAAGGTAAATAAAGAATGGAACAGAGAAACTTGCTGAACCTGAGTGATCATTTTGTTCATTCTGACCACATAGAAGTCTAGTATTTAATAGACTAGTTCTACCCAACTAATATTGCAATTGTACTAAATATCTGAGAATTTCCTTCCAAAAAATAAGAATAGGGGTAACTGTTTCTGTAATATATTAGCTAATTAATTTAAGAATTGTTTTATTCAATTGTTTGTGCACAGAGTTAATGATGATAATTGTGAGTATATGTGTATATATATAGTGTTTGTGTAAATAGACGTTCGTGGTATTTTAGTGTTGAATCGTGTTAGCTATGGTTGTTTTTTGCATTGAAAATAAATAGTATTTTCAAGTCTTCTGGCTAGAATATATTGCATTGGCGACGAGGATTTAAGAGTAAGTACCAAAGCGATAGTATGAGGTAATTGGAAGAATTTTGTTTAAAATTAAAGAAGAAAGAAATTTTAGAAATTTACATAAGAAAAAATTGTTTCATGATGGCTCATTACCATTTTAAGGAATTTGATGAAAAAATGAAAATTTTTGTACCTTCATCGAATTTGGAACAGTTTTTATTTTAGAAGAAGCAAATGAAGGAAAGAAAAGAGCCTATTTGTTGACGCTAATTGGCGGGAAGGCATATGATACATTGAAAAATTTATGTAGTCCGAAGTTACCTAAAGAGTATAAGTATGAAGAATTAATAGAGAAACTTGCTGAATATTTTTCCCCAAAGCGATCTATAATCGTGGAGAGATTTATGTTTTTTGGAAGAATACAAAAGGAAATGGAAAGTGTATCAGAATATCTGGTGGAAATTAAACGGCTAGCATCAACTTGTGGATTTGGCGAATTTTTGAAGGAATCTTTAAGAGAGAAATTAGTGTGCGGACTGAGAAATGCAAAAATTCAGAGGAGGATCTTGTCTGAAGGAGATGTGCCGTTGGCAAGAGTAATTGAAATTGCGTTGTCGATGGAGGCAGCAGAGAAAAATACCAAAATTTTCCATTTCAATGAGCCTGCAGATAGCGTGGACAAAATATGCGCAGAAGTCGGGGATAGATATGATAGAGAGCAAAAGAGAAAGTGCAAACATTGCGGGAGGTTACATAAAGACTTATGCAGATTTAGAGAGGCGCCTGTTTTAGATGCGGGAAAAGAGGCCACATTGCAACCATCTGCAGGAGCCGTGAGGAACATACAAGCGGAAGACAGTTGAGCCGGTTTCTGAACCAGAGAAAGATTCATCGGATTGAGGATCAAGAGGAGGAGGAGGAAGAATCCGTTCAAAGAATGGTCTTCATGAGGACGTATGATTATAGAGTCAAGTATGCTACGAATGACCCTCCCTATGTGATTAAGGTGAGGGTAGAGGATACTTTGATGACTTTTGAAATCGATACGGGCAGCTGTCTGACTTTAATATCGGAGAAGGATTTCAAGAGATATATCCCAGACGTGCAGGTAAAAGATGCGGGAATAATTGTTAAGACCTATGACGGAACTGTGGTACCGATTCTGGGTGAAATAGATGTTAAGGTCGATTTTCGGGGAACAATCGCTAGGCTTAGAGCTGTCGTGGTGAGAGGAGAAAGGAAGGCCTTGTTGGGGAGAGAATGGAACAATGTGTTGAAAATTGGAAATTTTGTAAATCAGATGCCTTTGGAAGACACGTTGGCACAATTATTGAGAGGACACCAAGCTGTGTTCGGGAGACAACAGAACCAATAAAGGGATTCACATTTGCAGTGAATATTCAGGATGTGAACCCCATATTTCATAAGGCCCGACCAGTACCCTTTGCGATTAGAATGGCGGTAAATGAGGTACTAGAAAGAATGGTGGAAAAGGGCTATTTGTATCAAGTACCAAGCAGCAAGTGGGCAACTCCAGTGGTGGTAGTGCCCAAGAAGAATAAAGAGTTTAGGATTTGTTGCGATTTCAAAGTAACTTTAAATAGGTTCTTGGATACTGCGGCCTATCCACTACCTACTCAGCAAGACCTGTTTTCCGTCTTGGCCAGAGGGAAGTCTTTCTCTAAACTAGAATTGAGTAATGCATACCTTCAATTGGAGGTAGACCTAGCACCCAGCCACTCCTGACTATTAATACGCATAAGGGGCTTTTTAGGTTTAAAAGAATGCCTTTTGGATTGGCAAATGCCCCTAGTTTTTTTCAGTCGGTGATGGATAGAATATTGGCGGGAATTAATGGGGTTATTTGTTACATTGACGATGTACTCGTATCCACGGCGTCAGTGGAGGAACATATAGCGGTATTAAAAACTATTTTTGTTCGGTTGCAGAAGCACAACATAAAATTGAAAAGGGAAAAATGTGAATTTCTGCGAAGAGAATTAGAATATTTGGGACATCTCATCAAAGAAGATGGTATTCGGCCATTAGACGACAAAATTAAAGGAATACAGCAAGCTAAAAGCCCGACAAATGTCTCGGAGTTGAGATCTTTTCTGGGACTGGTGAACTATTATGGAAAGTTTATTCCGAATTTGCCAGAGCTTTTGGAGCCACTTCACAAACTGCTGAAAAAGAATAGTTGTTGGAAGTGGACAAAGGAGTGTGAGGAGGCGATCTCGGAGTGTAAAAAAAGAATTACCTCCCAGAAAGTGTTGGTGCCATATGATGCCACGTTGCCTTTATCTTTGGCCACGGACGCATCTCAGATTAGAGTGGGGGCGGTGCTGTCCCATGTTATCGAGGGCCAAGAGAAATCAATCATGTTTGCCTCACGAACACTTTCCGGGGCCGAACGTAATTATTCACAAATTGAAAGAGAAGCTCTCGCAATAATATATGGTGTGACCAAGTTTCACCAGTTCATCTATGGAAGACGATTTACCCTAATTACAGATCATAAGCCCTTGGTGTCTATTTTGGGCCCAAGAGCAGGGATTCCCACTTTGTCCACTTCAAGATTGCAGAGATGGGGACTGACTTTGGCGGCTTATACATATGAAATTAAGTTCCGAAGAACTCAAGATCATGGAAATGCAGACCTCCTCTCACGGTTGCCAGTAGAGAGTGACGAAAAAACGGTTTTGAAACAAACGTTCATATTATCATACGTGGAAGATTTGCCGGTTACAGCAGAAGAAATAGGCGTGGAAACTAAAAAAGATGAAGTATTGTCAGTGGTGAAGCGCTATACGCAGCAAGGCTGGCCTGAGAGAGTGGGGGAACACCTCAGGCCCTACTTTCAGAGAAAGTTGGAGTTAACTATGGACGGGGAATGCTTATTGTGGGGAATGCGAGTGATTATCCCGTCTTCTCTTAGGAAAAATATGTTGAGTTGCCTACACGAGACCCATTCGGGGATGAGCAAAATGAAGGCGGTTGCTAGGTTGCATTTTTGGTGGCAGAATCTTGACAACCAGATTGAATGTATGGTAAATGCGTGTAAAAATTGCCAACAAACTCAGACCGGCCCAAGTAAAGTAAACTGGAGGCCGTGGGTGTGGGCAACCAGGCTCTGGCAACGGATCCATATGGATTTTGCATTTAAAGATGGAGTGAATTTGTTAATCGTGGTGGATAGCCACTCAAAATGGGTCGAGGCGGTCCCGATGAGAGAGATCACCGCAAAAAAGATGATTGAGCAGTTAAGAAGATTGTTTTCAGCGTATGGGGTACCAGAGGAAGTGGTGTCGGATAATGGCACACAGTTTACAGGAGTAGAGATGAAGATTTTTTCGAAAGAAATGGAGTCAAGCAAACTCTGATTCCAGCGTACCATCCACAGAGTAATGGTTTGGCGGAAAGAGCGGTTCAATTGATAAAGATGGCCTTGTAAAAAAAATAAAAGGAAGTTTGAAGATACCATTCAAGATACACTGTCAAGAATTCTCCTCACGTATCGATGCACACCGCATGAGACAACTGGGAAGACTCCGTCAGAGCTGTTTATGGGGCGGTCTCTCTCCACCAGACTGACATTAATACACCAGAGTCTGGACAATAGGGTGAGAGAACGACAGGCCAGGCAGATGAGGTATGACCGAGGAAAAGGCCAAGAGGAGTTCGAGGTGAATGACCAGGTGTGGTGTAAGAATTTTAGAGGTGTCGGATGGATCCCAGGAAGAATAGTGGGCAGAAAGGGGTCCCAAGTCTATACAGTTTTGATAAATGGACAGGTGAAGACCTACCACCGAGATCAGATAAGGAGAAGATGGAGTAGTGGTGAAAGTGAAGATGCGGCCAAAAGGGAAAGAAAGGAGGAAGAAACCCAATATGAATAGCTCCTGAGAGTATGAATAGCCGGAGGGACAGAGAATCGTTTTCGTCGAAACAGCTGGACAGCCGCAGGATCCAGTGTCCGGGGACCTAGGTGTGGAGATTGAAAGCAATCCATGGGAATCTGCGTGTCCCTCAGACAGAGAAGCCGGGATGGAGGAAAGGCCCCTGCCAAGAAGAAACCCTCCAAGGGATCGGAGACCTCCTGTGCGATATCAAAGCATGTAGGGGGAAGATGGTGTAATATATTAGCTAATTAATTTAAGAATTGTTTTATTCAATTGTTTGTGCACAGAGTTAATGATGATAATTGTGAGTATATGTGTATATATAGTGTTTGTGTAAATAGACGTTCGTGGTATTTTAGTGTTGAATCGTGTTAGCTATGGTTGTTTTTTGCATTGAAAATAAATAGTATTTTCAAGTCTTCTGGCTAGAATATATTGCAGTTTCTTCGGCATAATGAGTGGCTGGAGTTCCATAAAAATGTGGTCAGGGTGGTCAAAATTGGAATATTTTCTATATTTAAATTCAATATATGTGACCAAGTTTCAATATACTTTCCAACCATATAGAATTCTGAAATTTTGTACACTAGTTTTGCCTTGTAGATGGAAAATTTATCCGGAGGAAATTGATTTAAAAAAGCATAGGACTCCTCTCCCATCAAATCAAGCGTCAAAACTAGTTTGCGGCGACAGTCAATCGATGGCGTCTAGTTTTCATGCTTAATTTGACGGGAGAGGAGCCCTATGCTTTTTAAAGTAGATTTGCTTTGTTAAATATTAATTTTTCTGGTGTGCATATCTGTCATTGTATTAGGTTTTTGTGTGTGGGATATCACTGCAAAGGTAACTTTAACATTAGGAAGCGGGTCAAGAGATTGTGTAATTTCATGTTTTAGATGATTTCTAATGTGAGGTTTCAATGTTTAAACCAACCTTCAATGAAAGGCCACTACAATGTTTGTTTCCATTGTTTTTAGAGATTTCATATAAGAGGTTGAGCTTTTTACTAATTTTTCAATCAGACCACCAAAAGGTTATCTAAGGATTTCAATAGTTTTTATGGTGTTTCACTGTGTAACCTAACCTTTAATCATTTGAATTGAAAATGCATATTTAAAAACTATTTTATATGTGTGTGACAAGAAAAGGGGAGGAGGGGGAGATGAGATGGCGGTGCTCAATATATTTTAGGTATTGGGTAAAATTCTATAGGGGTGGCTGTAGTTCTTGACCTTTTCATTGAACAGGCTATTATGATCTAGTGGTATTAATATAAAAATACAATATATTTTGTATTTTTTATAAACAATTCCTCCCTTTAATAGGTTATCCCATTTTCTCTATTTTTAAATGTTGAAGTGTGGGGGGTAGTGGAGAAGTGACACAAATGGCCAATTTTCAACAGACGCGATCCAGGAGAGAATACCACAGTAGGCACTTTTTGCTAAAAAAATTTCTTCAATGGCCCCCGATTCTTGAAAAAGTTGAATCCCACCAGTAGGTACAAGTGAAGACCCTGCCAAGCATCCATTCTCATCTCAGATCATACAGAGTCAAAGATAGTTACTTAGCTAAAAAAAAAATATATATATATTTCCGTTGGCCCCTGATTCTTGCATAAGTCCAATCAGTGAGTGCAACTAACCGAACAGGGCTCTGGCACTTAGTAAGTGTAGAAGTCAAACTGCTTTCTACATTTGTAGACATGTAATGCACTTAGATTAAAAGCAGTTGTTTCCTACCATCATCATGGCATACTTGAGATAACTACCACAATACCAAAAGTTATAGCAGTATAAATCACCATGTTCTGAAAATAATCAAGTAAAATTTGTCCAGCTGCAACTCTCTAACTAGTACCCCACATCCCCGGAAAAATGAGAAAGTCCAAAGAAAAGTTGGATCCTATTCCCACAGTTGCTGATGTGAGTTTCCCTTTTTAACAGTCTTCCTGTTCCTCAAGTATGAGCCATTGAATGGTTGAAGCCTTTGATGAGTATTTACTTTGAAATACATGTATATATATGCTTGCTTAATTATCAGAAGAGAGAGAGAGAGTATGTTAATGGGGGCCCCCATACATTGCTGGAGGTGTCCAGTGTAGCCTCTCTACTACACTGCAATGGTGCACTGTGGGAAAGTCTTGACACCATCCAGGAAAAGGAGGGGTCTTGTATGGCTACTTTTGGTCCTCGAAATACAGGTTGCTGCTTTAAGTTCATCCCACATTCTAGAATAGATCCTCGATTTTGGTTTAGGTATACCAATGATGTAATGTGATTATTGTATTTTTGCATTGATATATTTTTTGTAAGCTTTTGAAAGAGCCAAAATTGACAATTAACAAGGTCTGAGCAAGGCATAGCTAATGATTTGGCAAGGGCATCTTGCTATGTCATCATTGCCCTTCAGTCTTGATAGGATCAACTGGAAGGTGATTTGTAAGTTTATGTCAAGTTTCCTTCAATTCAGAGCAATTTTCTTCAGGGAAATTTTAGAGCTGGTATAACATTTTATGGCTTGTAAGACCTGACAGTGAGTCTTGAAGAAAATGAGTTTATGTGGGTTCTCCTTATCAATGTGTTCTAAGCCAAGTCTGTTACCCTCTTCTTCAGCTTTGAACACAGTGCTCCCAAATTGATTGGTAACCTTGAGTTCCTAACTTTGGTTTCTGTCCTGTATTAACACACCACTCCCTGCAGTCCCATCTAACATCTAGAGCCATTAGTGTAGATTTTTTTTTGTGGTACCCTTTCAAGTGGTAGTGATTTGAATATATGTGGATTTTCATTTTTCTTGTATGGTTTATTTCCTATTTCTAGATTTAAAAATATTTCTTTGTTTTCTTGTGACTTGGTGGAAAGAGCAGGGGATTTTCTCCTTCTTCTTCCATTTTCTTTCTTATCTCCACTCAATCATATTAAGGTATCAAGCTTGTAAAGCTTGAGATTGACAACCATCATGATTGGGTGAAGTAAAATGCCTCTGCCTTTGTCATTAAGACTGGGAGCACTACTCAGTGGCAGACCGATTTAGCTCCAAAAGAAATGGCCTCCTCTGACATGAGGAACAGATGCCATGTGCAGCCTCTCCTAACATGGAGTACAAACGCTGCTCATCCTGTATCCCTGGATCAGGAGCCCTTACAGGGTACTATCAGCCAGGCCAGCTGAGCTCAGGTTTTTTAGTGAGCTTGTTACTGCTCCCCCTCCTCCTTTTTCATCCGGGCTTGGGACCGGCAAAGGCGGAGTTGATTTTCTCCTTTATTGTGTTCACTGAGGTATTTTTCTTAATTTTGATGGAGGGTAGCCATTTATTTATTATTTTCCTTGTTCAATAGGGTTTGTGCGATTTGTTCTTTTTTATTGATTCTGTTAGGGATACTTGCCATTGATGCTTCAAAAGGTTTAAATTAGCTTCAAGTTCTGAAATATTTCCAAGAGTGTAGTGTTTTTTTAGTTCACTTATCATCTTGCCTGTGTTTTGTGGATTCTTTTCAATTTGTTCAGGTTGTTTTGAAAAAGTTGCATCCAGATTAGAGAAGCATATTCTTATATGGGGCAGATCAGTGATGTATAGGTTAAGGTGATGTACAGATTTAAGGTTTAAGCCACAGCCCACCAGTTTTTCTCAGAGATATTTTAACGATGTTTATTCTTTTCTGTGGTCCGATTTTAATATTTTCTACGTGGTTTATTAAAAGTGAGAGATATATCTAAAGTCAATCCAAGATACCTGGTATTGTTTCATTATATAACTTTGTCAATTAGCTTAAATTTTGGTATGAATGATCTTATGATCATTGTTTAAAGTGAAACACGTTTCATATTTACTAGGGTTATTTTAATTTTGCGTTTATTAGTGAAACTTAAAATAACGAGACCAAATTCAAATATATAAATAACTAGACGAATGACCCGGGCAACGCCCGGGTTTACCTGATTAAATGTTTTATTCAAACACTATTTGTTACAATTATAAATTGGCGCCGTGGATGTCACTCTTGTGAAAGGGCCCGCTCCAAACTTTACAGTCAGATTAGTTACGATATAAATCTTCAAATCGAGCGAGCGTCTATAAATATTTCGATTTAGATCAAGTATTCTAATTATTAAGCGAACACACTATATTATTAATAAAATTTTGAGAAGATTTCGATTTTAAACGTATTTATAACCTTGATAGAGGGCGCTGTTCGTGAGCTAAGTAGAATAATTTGAATATATAGTTTTAATATTTAATTTATATATAATTTAAAATAGCCTATCGTTTTCCTCGTATTTTTTTACCATGTATGGAAATTTTGGTTTGAATTAGTGAACTACTGCGAATTTGTATACCGACAATACAAACCAACAAACATACAAACATTCATTTTATATATATAGAAGATATAATATAAATGAGTTTTAAAAATTGTTTTTAAAAAAATGCATCGGCCGGGAATCGAACCCGGGCCGCCCGCGTGGCAGGCGAGCATTCTACCACTGAACTACCGATGCGTATACAAAATGGCCATATTTGGGTATTCATTCCATTCCGGATTACTCCGCGTAAAAAAAAAGTTCTTCAAATGAAAAAAAGAAATAGCCAAAAATACTAAGCAAATTGTATCCAAAAATTTTCCTCAGGTTTAAAAAAAGCGACATGCAAAATTTGGTACCAATTGGTTCAGTAGTTTTTGAGTTTATCGCGAAACAGACAGACAGACAGAAATTGACTTTTATATATATAGAGATATTACCTTGCGTTTCTAATCTATAATCCAAATTGTATCTTTCATTGGTGAATCTTGTTTATTTTTCAATTGCATCGTATAATTAAACACAAGATGATAAGACCAAACATTATTTATTTGGATTTGGTCTTATTGCCTTGTGTTTATAATCTATAATCCAAATTGTGCCTGAGCATCATTTAATTAAATTTCTGCCTTGTGGCAAGCCTTGTTTGATTTTATATGTTTTAGAGATTGCATTATGAAAATTTTAAGTTTTAGAAGTTGTAAACTCAAAGTTTAAACACATTTTTCATGTATGCAATGCTGGTATAGTTTAGACAGGAGTTTGTCTCCAGACCTTATCAAATGAAGACCAGAAATCAAAGAATGCTGCAATTGTGGATTTAGTTAGGCTTGGTTGAAAACTACTATAAATGGTTTGGATAATAAAATATTTGATCAATTTTGGAGTAATGTCTCTTAAAAGCTGCTTGCTATTTATGTAGAAGATTTTCTTTGATAGGGAAATAATTTAGTCATTCAAGTTAAATTTTTTCTATAAGTTTTCCTATTATTGATGTAGGAAAAATGGGTCAATTCAAATTGAAAACTTGACTCTTTAAAAATAAAGTTTATTATCCTTGATATTTTGCCAACCACTGTTGCTCTTTTCAAAAGATAGGAAGCTTATTAGTGAAATAGGTCTTTAACTGTAAGGAAAGTCTCTAAGCTTATCATGTCTTAGAATAGCGATAACAATGGTTATTTTCAAATCAATAGGAAATTTTCTTTTGTTAAACTGGTATTAAAGATGCTTTACCACCAGTTTAAGGCTATTTCTGTTAGATATTTTATAATAAGCCATGAATGTTGTCAGGACCGTAGGAATTTTTAATATCTAAGTGATTTAAAGCATCTGAATTTGTGGAATGTAATGGGATAGTTGAATAATGGCTCATTATTTGTAGAGAGAGCAGAATTTTCATATTGTTGGGCCCTTTTTGTTGTCTTTGTCTCTGCTTAGGTTCATTCAAGATTACTAATCTTTCCATAGTGTTTTGCAAATGTATTTGCAATCTCAGAGATTCTAGATAGTGTATTACCTTCATAATCTTGTATGCAAACAGTTTTTGGTGTGTTTAATGAGGCATTTAGTATGATATACTATAGTTTGGTATCTGTAATGGAGGGGTTGAGGTTGAAGCAGAGATTTTGCCAATCTTTTATTTTACGGAGCCATATTTTCCCTTTTTCGCAATTGGTTTTGTTGTATTTAATCTGAGATCGATTGAGTTAAATGTTTTGAATGCATTGTATAAATGGTATCTTTCTATTATTTTGTCTTGGAGATCAGGTTGCATTTCATCTTTTTCTTATCTCGACCATCAGACACACTTGTAAGGTTATCATAAATGCTGATGTTGGAGCCCTCAATTTTGTTGAAGGAACACCCCCAAGATTGCTGTTGAAGTCACCAAGGGTGAATATATCAGGGTCCAGTAGGTTCACAGTCAAGTCCAGGTTAGGGTCTGGCCTTTATGGTGGGTGATAGGTATTGATAATTGTAAGGAATATTTAATTAGGTAGGTGGATTTTAAAGGCTTTTAGTTCAGTGTGGGGTTTTGAAGGAATGATAATATCTTCAAAAGAAAGGCTGTTAATAAGGGTCAGTATTTTGAAGCCCTGTAACCCTTGAAATGGCCAATGCCACATTGGGAGATTTGACAGCCATCACAATTGGATGAAATAAAATTTGCTTGCTTTTGTCATTAAGACTGGGAGCACTTCTCAATATGAAATAGCCATTTTTGATATGAGGAACAGATGCCATGTGCAGCCACTTCTAACCTGGAACTCAGACATTCCTTATCCTGTATTCCTGTATCAGGAGCCCTCACAGGGTACTCTCAGCCAAGCCAGATAAGCCCAGGTTCATTAGCAATCTTGTTACTTCTCACTTCCCCTCCTTTTTAATCCGGGTTTGGGACTGGCAAAGGCAGATTTGTTGCAATTCATTATAGTGTGGATTAATATATTCATTCTCTATAAACTTTAGGTGATGTGTTTTTGATGAAAAGCATAAGAGAGGAGCATCTTCTAGATAGTTGGAAATTCTAATGGGCTTTTTGATTTGTGTGGTTCTCTGTTATCTTGAGTTGTTTATTAAAATAAGTTGGCCACTTCCTAGAGGGTTCAAGATCTTTTAGGCAT
Source organism: Cordylochernes scorpioides (assembly GCA_030710605.1). Lineage (NCBI taxonomy): Eukaryota > Metazoa > Arthropoda > Arachnida > Pseudoscorpiones > Chernetidae > Cordylochernes > Cordylochernes scorpioides. Next base: position 163,977,674 of record CP092886.1, on the reverse strand, counting down.
TGCTACTATAGAGGTTCAGTGCAAAAGCAGGTAGGTCCAGAAATTTTTGAACCTTAGGAATGTGATAGGTGTGGGTTTCTAGTTTTTATGACCCTTAAATTTGTCTCACCAGGGAAATTGGAAAGTATTTCTCATAATTGATTATCCTCATGAGATTCTCACAACTGGGTTTTGCCATTTGAAGTGTCTAAGAATGATTGAATTATTTTGTATTAAGTTGGCTATGTATTTAATGTTGGTCTTGGTATGTCTATAGGAAATAGTACTAGTTGAAGATATTGATTAGCCATCTATTTGTTTCAATGATTTGTACCTCAAATATTTATGAACCTCCTGTTTTTGTTGTAATATTAATATATTTAAATGAAATATTCATTTTTAAGGTAATAAGACTTACTTCATTTTGTTCAGTCTCTGTCTTATGTGATGATATTGAAAGCACTTAATTTCAGCTTTGGGATCGATTTAAGTTTGGTCTTTTGAATGTAGATTACATCCACTTTGTGTTTTTAACTATTAGTAATTCAGAGAGAGATATTTATAATCCAGGTTCCTGGAGCGCAGAATGCCAACTACCCGGGAAGTCCAACGCACTAGTATGGACTGGTGTGAAGCACTTTTACTTGCATACTGTTTTGATTGTTAAGCTAAACCAGTTGACCAGAAAGTTCCGTGCTGAGGTTGAGTCTGGAAGGCTGGCAGTAGGGGTTCAGTCAGCTTCTTTCACTTCTAAGTGGGGAGGCGCCAGAAATATAATATAAGGATGTGAAGATCAGGTTCTTGGTATCTTCATATACTCCTAGAACTCGAGTCCCATAATAAACAAAACGAAAAATCCTTCAACTGACAATGAGACCTCATTAAAACAAAAGGATGTATCCTTTGTAAACCTAAATATCATGCCTTAACTATATTTCCAATGAGAGAGCCTATTAGAGTATATTTTTTCTTAAGAGGTTCTAGTTGGAGGTTACTGTATCCAACGTGTTTTTTAAATAATCTTTCATAGGAAATCCTATTTAATCAGATTTATATGGTCTCTCTTGACTGGTTCTAAAGGTTTTCATGCTTTAGGAGGCTTCTCACCCTACTGCTTAAATGAAACAAGGAATTTGACACTGTAACAGGACCAACTAAATGCTCAAAAGATGAATTTATACTAAAAGCATTACCATCATCTTTAAGCACTAGAATAAATTTGTTGAAAGTGGAAAAGATGTATGTTACTTCATACAAGGATATATATAGAATTCTTGTTTGAATCCTTGTTTGATTCTAGAATGTTTGATGAACATCTAGAATTTCCTCTAATTTTACAATACCATTCATCAAGAAATGTGGGCCAGCAAGAAGAGCATAGATAAAATACAAGTACCCATCAGAATTGCCAATGTCATCTGGCCCCAAAAGGTTTTTGCCTCCTACTAGACCAAGATGGCCTCAAAATCAAGTTGAGTAACCAACCATTTTTTATATACTTCAAGAAAATAATACTCTTTAAGTGCCTACTTTACCCTATTTACTTCTTCGAATGTTTGGGTTTGAGGTTTTGTGGCTATTGATGTTTTAAATGTGAATTTAAAATAATGGTTTGAATAATGAGATATTTTAATGATGCAAAAAAAGCAGTATATGTGTGAGCTCTTTCAGTTCACCTAACTATAGGATGAAATTATTTGACAAACCCTTTAGTATGAAAGCATTTGAGTATTGTGTCAAAAATATGCTGAAAATAATGAAAATGCAAATCAGTTTTTGTGCATTTCAAGTGCGCCTGCGCTTTTGTTTATGTAAGTGTAGATGCTGCAGTCTTCTGTGCATGTAATACGATTCACTTGCGCATCTTCCCTTAATTCCCCATATTATCAAATATAATGGGAAAACATCATATTTTACAAGTGGAAATTTATTTATTAGTTCTGAATATAGACCAATCCATATTTAAATCTTTATTAGTACAAGGTAATAAGACCAAATCCAAATAAATAAATAGTGTGTGACGTTTCGGTAACAGCGTTGTTACCATCTTCAGACAAGATTCAGTACTTTTGTCTGAAGATGGTAACAACGCTGTTACCGAAACGTCACACACTATTTATTTATTTGGATTTGGTCTTATTACCTTGTGTTTATAATATACAATCCAAATTGTGCCTCATCAATCTTTATTAGTGTGCATACAATAATAAAAAAGCATAAAAAAATAGATAGTTTAATTTATATTTCATTAAAGTATGGTATTTCTGGAAAAAATCCACCCAAATGAAGAGCTAGTTTGTTACTACAGATTTCACAATAAAAACTGTTATTTTTCTATCCACCAGGTGGATTGGGAAGAACAGACCTTTAATTCTTCCATAGTATGTATGTTAGCATTGTGAAACCAATTATCTATTTTTTCTAAGCTTGTTAAAGTTTAAACTTTCATATGTTTTGGACATTCATTCTGGCATGGTTCCACAAGCTCTTCCACTAAATGTTCGTGATATTTTAGTGTCTAATTGGCCTTAGTCCATTTTTTCATGTTCTAGGTGTATATGATGTATGAGTTGACAGTAACCACTTCATTATTTTACAGTTTTTTTTCTGAGAAAGCTGTATGTTCTACAATAGTATTCAGCAACATCCACATCTCCCATATTAGAAGTGTAGTCTAAATTAGCAGTTGGCTTCTGAAATTCTTCTGTACCAGGTCTAGTTTTCCTGGTGACTATCTATGTTGAAGCTGTGTCAAATAAAGGAGCAAGATGGACTACATGTTTTTCCCTCCAACAGAGTGTGAACACATTTTTCTTTCTGAAGGCAAGAGTTTGCCCCACTAAAAGTCTTTTTTTTTTCAGTTCCTGTAGCATTCCTTGTTGGTTTGGCATAATGGTCCCAATTAGGTAACTGCATTCTAGAAAGTTCTTTAATATGAATGAAATTTGTGTAGAATCTATCTGAAAATATGAAAACGTCTAGCTATGAAAACGTCAAGATCAGTTAGACTCTTCAAATTAATTCATTTTGGTAGCTTGGGACATAATATCAACATTAGCATCTTAAATTACATTTTCAGTTGATTAAGAATCTTCCAAAAAAGGAGATTCAGAGTGAGCAGATGAAGTAGAAATGACGTTGAAAAAAGTGTAAAATAAAGCAAATTAAGTAACAAATCGAGTTGAGAGGGAATGGAGGAAGATTCAGCAAGATTTCCACGTGATTTCCAGGAAACGCAACATCGGTGCCAGCCTCCCTTGCCCCCCACCCCTTGTTTACACAGAGGTCACTGATAGTGGCTTGAGGCTGGGTAGAGTACCCTAACACAAAGCCACTGACAGTGGCTTGTGGACCATCAAAGGTTAATTTATGCCTAGTCGAATTCAAAATACAGTATGAATGTTTTCACTAAAATGTTAATCATCTAGCTTTTTAATAAAAACTTATATATATATAGATGGAAAATTTGCCGGGAGGAAATTAATCCATAGAAGCATAGGGCGCCTCTCCCGTCAAAATAAACGTCAAAAAACTGACACCATCTATTGACTATTGTCGCAACTAGCAGCCTCGGGTCAGTGACAAAGCCACAACACCAGCTTTGGCAAACTGAGAAGCGTCCACCTAGAGACCATGGTTTCAGGCTAATGGCCCTTGTCAGTCTAGGGCGGACTTTATTCCATGAGGTCCACACGGGATCAAATGGAATCTTCACAATCTGCCAAAGAGGTGTTTTGCTGGCAAGGTGGCTGGGCCAAATATATATATATATTTATATAATAGCTATAGGGCTGGCTGTAGCTTTAGACCTGTTTATTGAACAGACTAATATGATCTATAGATGGAAATTTTGCCAGGAGGATATTGATCTAAAGAGACAAAGGTAACCTACCCCGTCAAAATAGATGTCAAAACTAGACCCCATCTATTGACCGTCGCCGCAAACTAGCAGCCTCGGGTCGGTGACAAAGCCACAACACCAGCTTTGGTAAACAGAAAAGCGTCCACCTAGAGACCATGGTTTTGGGCTAATGGTCCTCGTCAGCCTAGGACGAACTTTATTCCATGAGATCACATGATGGCGTCTAGTTTTAACGTCTATTTTGACAGGAGAGGCGAGCTTTGTCTCTTTAGATCAATATCCTCCCGTCAAAATTTCTATCTATATTTTAGCCATCGATTAGGCCCAGTCACTTCGCCAGCTAAAAGCCTCTTATTGTCAAGATTCCATTAGATCCCGTGTGGATCTCATGGAATAAAGTTCACCCTAGCTGACGAGGGCCATTAGCCCAACACCATGGTCTTTAGGTGGACACTTTTCAGTTTGCCAAAGCTGGTGTTGTGGCTTTGTCACCGACCCGAGGCCACTAGTTTGCGGCGACGGTCAATAGATGGCGTCTAGTTTTGATGTCTATTTTGACAGGAAAGGCGGCCTTTGTCTCTTTAGATTAATATGATCTAGTATAAACAAAAGAATATATATTTTTATATAAAATTCAGATGTGTTTTTTAAAAATAATTCTTCCCTCCCTACAAGATAAGTAAGTACTCTAGAAAATATTTGTACAGTTTATTTAGATTGATTATATATTTTATTTTTAAGTGATCATAAATCCCTTGCATGAGCTCATACCATTGAAATTAATTACATAGTACATATATATACTTTTGATGTGGACTTTTTTTTGTAGAAAGTTTATTTCCTTGGTGAGTTATGGAAAGGCATAAATTCAAATATTTATCTATCAGACTATCAAAACTATAGTGTTCGTTCTGC